>CM066032.1:392831981-393011413 GCA_033557465.1 Ichthyophis bannanicus
CAGGAGGGGGGTTTTGGGGTAATTGTGACCTCGGAGCATAATGTTGAGCGAGCACTGGCGGTGTTAGCGTATTTTTTGTGTAAACACAGAGAGCGGACTGCATTACGCCCCGTGAGTCCGACTCGGATGGGTGAATTGGGGAAGTATGTTTATGTGTGTTGGTTGAGCATTTGGGTAGTGGGGGTGGTTGCTGCGTATGTCGAGTGAGATGACATGGTGGTAAGGGTTTTTTTTAACTTGGGTGGTAGAGGCGTAGGTCCATTGCGAGGTGTGAGTTGGATGTGGGTTTTTGGGGTGTGTCGCGGGGTGAAGTGGTGAGTATCTATGTACTTTGTGGGGGCTGGGGGGTTGGGTACGTTGTGGGTGTTGGACGCCTTGAAGAGTAGAGGATAATGAAAAAATGGAATGACTGAGCAGCCCACTTAGGGATGCATTAGAACAATTCTGGAAACAGCCACAAAAGGGGAGTTAACTCAGTTTTTTTTAGACCCGAATTGGCGCGTCCAGCGCGCGTTACTAAGGTGTGTGCGTGTTGAAATGGAGAGTTGAGGGTGGAGTGGGGAAGGGGGAGCTGGCTGGGGCCGATACGGAAAGGGGGGGGGTGGGTTGGGGGGGGTTGGGGGGTGAGGGGTGGGGGTTGGTGGGGTTGTGGGAGGGGTGGGCGTTTGGTTGGGGTGGCTGGGGGGTGGGGGTGGCGGGTGGTCGTTGGAGAGGGGAGGGGGGGGGGGGTGGGGGGGGGGGGGGGGGCAGGGGTGGAGCCAATCGGGAAAAAAAGGAAGAATAAAAATGCAGTGCGAAGCCAATCGGGGGTGGCGGGCGGGCGTGTGATGCGGTCCGGAAGGCTAGCGGGATAGTTTACGTGTGTGTCGGGAAAATACAAATAGGGAGACCCAACGTTATGGACTTTATGTTGATACTGGAGCACAACATTCAGTAATAGACAAAAAGATAGCCCATTTTTCTACAAAAGCAGTCACCATTATAGGAGCAACCGGTGCCAAAGCTACAAAATCTTTTCTCCAAAATCGAATATGCAGTCTAGGAGGACAGCAAATAACCCATCAATTCCTTTACATGCCCGAATGTCCAGTGCCACTACTGGGACGAGATATGTTAGCCAAGCTTCAAGCACAGATATCTTTCTCTGAACAAGGAGAAATGCAAATGACAGTAAATCCCAAAGCCAAACCAGCAGGAATAATGCTGCTGACAGTTCCCCGAGAAGAAGAATGGAGATACTACATTGATGATTCTGTCCAAGACACCTATTTTGAACAAAACTTTGAAAAGTATTGATGCACCACCTGGAGTATTATGGGCAGAAGGCAGTCCCCCAGGCCTAGCCAAGCATATAGCTCCAGTGATTGTAACCCTCAAGCCTAGTGCTACACCAGTGCACGTCAAACAGTACCCTCTCCCAAGAGCTGCAATTGAAGGCATTCATCGCCACCTACAAAGATTGCTCGAGTATGGCCTACTAAAAGTATGTCAATCCCCATGGAACACTCCACTTTTGCCAGTAAAGAAACCTGGGACGGATGACTACCGCCCAGTACAAGATTTAAGAAGAGTAAATGATGCAGTTGAAAACTATACATCCAGTTGTACCCAATCCTTACACTCTTCTAGGACTGATACCTGCTGAAGCTAACCCATTTCACTGTACTGGATTTGAAAGATGCATTCTTTTGCATAAGATTAGCCCCTGTAAGCCAAATATTGTTCGCATTCGAATGGCAGGACCCCATCTCTGGAAGAGGGGGCCAGCTCACCTGGACAAGATTACCCCAAGGATTCAAGAATTCACCTACCATCTTTAGTGCTGCACTGAATCAAGACCTTTCAAGCTATCCAGTCGCCCGGGGAAGAGAGTGCTTCTCCAATACGTGGATGATCTGTTGATAGCTGCCATATCAGAAAGTGAATGCATACTAGCCACCAAAGATCTCTTGCAGTTACTAGATGAAGCTGGATACAAAGTTTCCAGAGCCAAAGCACAACTATGTCAAAAAGAAGTGAAATACTTGGGCTTTCGTATTACCCAAGGAAGCAGAAGATTGGGCAGAGAAAGAAAAGAAGCAGTATGTAGAATTCCAACTCCAACAACCAGAAAGCAAGTCAGAGCCTTTCTGGGAGCGGCAGGATATTGCCGAATCTGGATACCTAACTTTGCTCAAATTGCCAAACCACTGTATGAAGCCACAAAAGGAGAAGAGAAGTCACCACTGGAGTGGGGACTTGAGCAGGATACAGCCTTCAAGACGTTAAAGGAAGAATTGATGTCATCACCAGCACTTGGACTACCAGATGTCCACAAACCTTTCCACTTGTTTGTACATGAAGCACAGGGAAATGCCTTAGGCATGTTGACTCAGAAATTGGGAAATTGGGAGCGACCTGTAGTATACCTATCGAAACACTTGGACCCTGTGGCCAAAGGATGGCCACCTTGCTTGAGAGCAGTTGCAGCTACAGCGCTACTAGTGAGCGAAGCAGACAAGCTCACACTAGGACAGAACATACGAGTTACTGTGCCACATGCAGTCCTTGCCCTTATGGAACAAAAAGCAAATTATTGGCTCGCCAATTCCCGAATGTTGAAGTACCAGAGCATGTTATGGAAAACCCACAGATACAACTGGAAGTGAGTCATGCCTTGAACCCAGCTACCTTGATACCCATCAGTGAAGAACTCCCAGAACATGACTGTATCGAAGTCATGGAAACTGTGTTCTCCAGTCGACGACCCGACTTGACAGATGTGCCCATAGACAATCCTGACCAGATCTATTACGTTGATGGGAGCAGTCTCATCCTTGATGGACGACGCTGTGCCGGATATGCAGTCGTCACTCAACACGAAGTAGTTGAATCATCAGCTCTAGCCTCAGGAACATCAGCCCAGAAAGCCGAATTGATAGCACTCACCAGAGCATTGCTGTTAGGAGAAAAAACTTGTGCTAAATGTATATACAGATTCCAAATATGCCTTCACTACTTTGCATGCCCATGGAGCTCTCTATAAAGAAAGAGGACTCATCACATCCGGAGGAAAATCAGTCAAATATGGTCCCGAGATATTGATGTTACTTGATGCAGTTTGGGCCCCAACACGTGTAGCTGTCATGCATTGCAGAGGACATCAAGCAGGAAAAGGAGAAGTTGCCCGAGGAAATAGATTTGCAGATGCCTCAGCACGACAAGCAGCTATGACAGGACAAATTGCCCCACAAGCTATGCCAATGCAAGCAGCATTGTTTCCAGTACCATTGAATCTATGGACACCACGATATACCACCAAAGAATTGGATTACTACTGTAACAAAGAAGATGGAGTACTGAAAGATGGATGGATTGAGCTGCCACCAGAAGAGGGCAGTCAACCTCCTGGACGAATAGTAATTCCTGAATTGTTAGGACCATCCTTTGTCAAAGCTTTCCACGAAGCTACCCACTATGGGAAGAGTGCTATGGAAAAAGCACTCAGACCACATTTCTACATCCCTCTGATGACAACCATATCAGCCTCAGTAGCACATCAATGTCTAACCTGTGCCAAAAATAATGCCAAGCAAGGCCTTATAACAGCACCCCGAGTTCAGTCAGGAGGTGTCACCCCCATGCACAACCTCCAAGTTGATTTCACTGAAATGCCAAGAGCCAATGGATACCATTACCTATTAGTATTAGTCTGTACTTTCTCTGGGTGGGTAGAAGCCTTCCCAACCAGAACTGAGAAAGCCCGAGAAGTTACCAAAGTCTTAATGAGAGAAATTGTCCCTAGATTCGGGATCCCAGCAGTAATAGGGTCAGACAATGGACCCTCATTTGTCTCCCAAGTTACTCAGCAGTTAGCAAAAGCTTTGCAGATACAATGGAAACTCCACACTGCATACAGACCCCAGAGTTCAGGGAAAGTTGAGCGAATGAATCGTACCCTAAAAGCCCAAATGTTCAAGCTTTGTCAGGAGACACACTTGAAGTGGCCCCAAGTGCTCCCAATAGCTTTACTCAGAATACGCTCAGCTCCTGTAAAGTCAACAGGATTTTCCCCTTTTGAAGTTTTGTATGGTAAACCCCCACCAATAGTGCAGGGAGTCAAAGGAAGTCTAGCCCAGATTGGTTCAGAAGTAACCAGACAAGAACTCCTAGCTCTTAGTTTTGTTCTGCAGACTCTCCATGCGTGGATCCAAGAACAGTTGCCTATCAACTTGACGGAACCCTTGCATCCCTATCAGCCTGGTACATCGGTGTGGATCAAAGATTGGAAGAAGACACCTTTGGAACCCCATTGGAAGGGACCGTATACCGTCATCCTGTCTACCCCAACTGCAGTAAAGGTAGCCGAGATCGACGCCTGGATCCACCACAGCAGAGTCAAGCCCGCCGCTGATCCTGAACCAGAGCAGTGGACAGCAGAACAGCATCTTGATGCACCCTTGCGAGTTACTCTGAGACGGCAACCAGCAGCTTAGACACTTCATCACAAGTGCTTTGCAGTAGCCAAGTCTTTCGAAAGAGGATTGCTGTTTTCCCATGCAGCAACAGTTTTTGTTTCAACGAACCCAATTTGCGTGTGATTTGACACACTACTTTGAGACTACATTGACTAAGCCAGACTTCACAAGCCAACTGAAATTGCTAATAAGTTGGTTAATGTGTACTGTACAACCTGAGGATCTTCAATCAACACTCAGCACCCGTTAAATTGCTTCATTAGCAAACGGGACGAAGAATAAAAGACCGTCGTGATCAAGATCAGCAAGCTGAGGATTCAGAAGAACTCCAATCAACATCAACATGCATCTTTACTTTTGCTTTGCCTTGGTTGCCTTCTTTGGAGGTTTTGAACAGACTTATGCTCTACCTCCATGCACTGCCTGCATTACTTCTACTAGAACTGGACTGAAAGTAACTCAGACTTTGCTTTATCATTCTTACTATACCTGCAAGGGAACAGTGACTACTCGGTGTATTTATAACACCACTGAACTAAATGTTTGCACTCATGGCAAAATCAAAGCATGCTATAATCCGCATCAGAATCCATCCTATTACACGTTGGAAATAAGATGGAAGGATGCAGATGGACCTATACTAGCTGCTACACCACCACTTAAAGACATTACTAAACCTGCTGTTTTGAATTTTGATGCATGTAATGCCATTAATAGAGATAGTTATTCCACCTGTGGTACATGGGAGAAAGCGTATCGAAATGACCATAAGTATATGTGTCCAGAAGGTGCCACAAATTGGTGGAAGTGTACAGGTAAAACGGGATCAGGCTATAGTACTGCACCAGCGGCAGACTACTATTGCCCGTATTGGGGATGTGTTTTTTATGCTACTTGGAATACTGGTATAACTGATGAGAAAATAGATAAACGGATGGCTACTCTAACCAAGCCAACCACTAATGATAAATGTCAGAAAGATGCTTGCAACCCTTTACACTTGCGTATACACAATCCCTATGCTTGGAAACAAGGATACAAGTTTGGTTTGCGTATTGCTGGAGGGGCAATAGATCCAGGAACCATTGTGTATATCAGATTGAATACCCAAGCCCACAAGTCATCCAAATATCATATTCATAATACCTTTTATGAAGCTATGCATGTAAATAAGTTTGAGATCCCCCATCCCTCACAGAATTTATTTCTAGAATTAGCTGGAGCAGTAGTATCTAGTCTTAAGATCTCAGATTGCTATTTTTGTGGTGGGACCCAAATGGGAGACCAGTGGCCATGGGAAGCCCAAGAATTGAATTATTCTTTAGTTTACAATCAAACTGAATTACACAAGACTACCAGTGAATGGGTGTTAGCGCACTCAATCGTTGGACGTCTTTGCTATGCCAGAACTGGACCCCAGTTCACCCAGAAGGTAGGACAGCTGGTCTGTCTTAGCCAGAAGTACTATAATGCCACAACCAAAAAGACAGCATGGTGGTCAGGAATCAGACACCCTGAACCTCCTAACCCATTAGCCAGATTTCCTGAACTTGCTGGTTTATGGACTAACCTTGCCAAAGTCCAAGCCTGGCAAGCCCCACCTGGCCTATATTGGATCTGTGGAAACCGAGCATATGCACAACTCCCGCCACACTGGGGAGGAGCATGTGTCTTAGGAACCATCAGACCTTCTTTCTTCCTGTTAAACACTGAACATGGAGAACAATTAGGATACCCAGTATACACTACCCACAAACACAAGAGAACACTAAGACAGAAAAGAGAAGCCTTACAGATAGGCAAGTGGGAGAAGTGGCAAGGTGATGATTGGCCACCAGAAAGAATCATTGAGTATTATGGGCCTGCCACTTGGAATGATGATGGTATGTATGGTTATCGTACTCCAATTTATATGATTAATCGTATTATTCGCTTACAAGCAGTAGTTGAAATAATAACCAATGAAACTAGTCATGCTCTTACGCTCTTAGCTAGACAAAGTACTCAGATGCGCACTGCTATATACCAGAACCGCTTAGCACTTGATTATTTGTTAGCAGCTGAAGGAGGAGTATGTGGTAAACTGAATTTAACTAATTGCTGTTTGAAAATAGATGATAAGGGACAAGTAGTTGAAGAAATTGCTAAAGATATGCAAAGACATGCTCATGTGCCAGTACAGACTTGGCACTCATTGAAATTTCCTAACTGGTTTGCTAACCTCTTTTCATGGGTGGGAGGATTTAAGACTTTCATTGTTTTAGTACTAATCCTTGTTGCTGTTATTCTTTTATTACCATGTTTAATCCCATGTTGTATGCGTTCTATTCACAATGCTATTGATAGTACAGTAGAGCGGAAGACCGCCACTAAAATCATGGCTTTATACAAAGCCAGTCCTAGTCGAAATCCTTCAATCATGATGTGATTCTTCTAAAGGTGATTTAACTCTCACACCTTATTAAGTAATAGGGTGAGATTAATCAAAGGGGGGGAATGTGGCAGGTGAAGGCCTGTGATCCACGGTGTCTGACATAAGCAGGCCAGCATGGCTAGCTTGACCTGTAAGTGAAGCCTGTGGAGAGGCCCATAGGATTGCACATCCCCCAATATGCTGCTATTGTAAGATAGAACTCAGTAGAAGTATTGAATTAGCTGAGATAAGCAGAACTGCAGAGCTGAAAGATGGAAAAAATACAGAAAAACATGTTTAAAAGCTACTGATAAGAAAAAGTACATCTGTAAGGAATATAATTGGGAGTGCTGACAGATGAGTTGCAGAGCCCTGCTCCTCTGCATGCACAAATTGGCTATATGGCCTTGAGAGTGTGAAAGTAACAAGTTGATGAACTGACCATTGTAATTGGGACTAGAAGGGGGTATGCAGGTGTCATGCCCACAGAAGGGACATAATTGGATAAACTTATCAGTACCGGGACCAATGGAAGGGGTACGGGAGGTACGGGAGGTTACCGGGACCAATGAAATGTTTTTCTATACCTAGAATGGAACAGAAGTCTATAAAAGTTGTTGTAATGCTTGAAAACTTTGCTCAGCCATTTTGAAATTGACTGGTTCGAGACTTGTGCACAAATAAATGATTTGGACCTTCTGAACAGACTCCTGGTATTATTGGTTTGTCTGCGCTTTGCTGCTACACTAACGCAGACATGGTAAGGTCAATGAAACAGGGGCTGTGTATAGTTAATGTGTTAATGTCAATTATATGGGGCATATTAATACACACTTGGTAAGAACAATCAAAAGTCTTTATTTGGTAACCAGAAGAGGGAACAAGTCACATAACATTGGTGGTGTTTATAACACCAGGGCAGTATATCATGCCTCCACTGTGGCAGACATTCATGTCACTGAGAATGTTCTGGGCAGTGCTTAGGTCTATTATCCATTAGTGACATCCACTGGCTGTCATGGAGACCACATTCTGGCCAACCATAGGCTCATTAGGCCAGTCTGTCATGGCAACAGTGATGCATACATGCAATGTAGAGATTGAGAAAGATATACAGTATTAGAGGGTCTGACACCCACAGTAGATAACATAGCATGGTTTATATAGCACAGTTATTAGGGACAGTGGGCCCATCTACAGTGTGTTTGTACCATAACTGTGTTGCCTGTCATGTACAATAAATCCCACATACAGTGTAGTGTTCCAACTCTGTTTTGTCCAGGCTTTGGTGGGTGCCCAGGTTGGTGACCAGCTGCCACCATGTGGGTCATCTAGGGGTATGTGGGGGCAGGCTGGGGCTCTGTTTGTAGCTGTTCACATCCATCCTCTGTAGGAATCCGGCCTGCTATGTGTGGTATTGTGTGCGTGTGACCTCTCCACTGTTTGGTGCACACTTGTGGCAGGCTATGGCCTAGAATAGCCTGTAAACGTATGAGAGGCCTGTAAGCTAGGCCTGAGTCCCAACCCCCACCTGAGAATAGTAATGCTGAGAAAAAACAAAGTCAGTAAAAGTTAGAGAAACTGCTTTAAACTGCTTTTGATAAGGTTGTATGAATCCTTTATTGAATTCTTCTATGCTGATGACAGATATGTTCCAGTGCTCTGTATTTACACATTCTCTAAGCTAGACATGACCTTGTAGGAGAAAAGTATCAAAGTCTAAGAACTGTGCCTTTGTTAGAGAATTCTGAGCAGGGGGAACAGAGTGCTAGGCCCAGAGCGAGTTCCCAATTGGATAGGTGCAGGGGGCATTGGGACCAATAGAAAGTTTGCCTATGTTAAACTGAAGAAGAAAGGTATATGAGGTGTTGTTTGATGGACTCCATTGCTCAGACCTTTTTGAATGTGACATTGCCTGAGACTTGTGCACAATAAATTGGCTTGGATCTTTGCACTGACTCCTGGTATTATTACACTGAGACTGTTTGTATAACCCCTAAGTGGTTTTGGGAGATGATGTGGGAGACTACAAACCTCAGTAGGTCAACCTGCCCCTCCAATATCGGGGCTTGTGGATCCAGAGAAGGCCCCCTCCATATCGAGATACCAATGATGTGCACGGACCTGTATCTCTCATGTTCTCCCATAGACCAGCCCGGGACTGTCAAAGGAGGTGGAGCCACTATGGCTGCTGACCACCCATAGAGGCAAGGATGCAGCACAGCCATGGGGGGGGGGGGGGGGGGTCAATGTGGCTGCCAGGGAAGCAGAGCAGAAACCAGATGAGCCACTTCTTGCTGAACTTGAATTCCACATTCTGGATGAGCCAGCAGACAGCGGGTGAGATGATGTGGATCAGGAATTGCTACAGGAGGGAGAACGTCTGCTGGCCTGCACTGAAGACAGGTCCACCAAGAGAACAGCAAACTGCCACGAAAGCGGCAAACAAAAAGACCAGTCCAGGGACGTGGCAGAGGGGGTGAGAAAAGCCTTTATTAATCCAGGGATTAATAAAGGCTTTTCTCACCCCCTCTGCCACGTCCCTGGACTGGTCTTTTTGTTCTGCACTGAAGACATCCAGTCAGAACTGTGCAACATCTGGCAAGAGATGCAGGCTGCACACCAAGAGGTGCAGGAAAACCATTTGAGTGTGCAGTGCCACCAAGAGGCACAATTACGACCGATGCGAGAGATGGCAGTCTACCAGACTACAATTCCTGGCTCATTACATCAGTTGGTACCACTCATGAAGGCCCAGGGGACTGGGGTTGGGCAAGGGGACATTCTGCAAGCACCACCAGATGGCACTGACCATGTGCAGCAGACTATCTTCCATGAGAGGGTGAAGATGCAGCAAGTACCATGTCGGACTTTGCTTCTTTGCGACGCAGTGCCCACATTGCCAAGCGTCCATGGGTGGATGTGAAGCTGGGGGGTGGGGATGGTAAGAGGGCTATAAAACTTCTGTAACTCTCTACAGTGAAATAAAGTCACTCATTGATGGATAATATGTGTTGTCACAGTCACTAGAATGTTTCTCGAATGAGTCGGGACCAATTGGCCAGTGCCATGGCCAGCTGTTGGCTCCCTATCTGTGCTCCATCCCCATCGCCTGCCTCCACAACATCTGCCATCTGCTCAGGCTCAGTATCTGGAATGCCATGCTGTCTCACCAGATTGTGCCATATGAAGCATGCCGTGAAGATCCTGCTGACCTGCTCTGGATTGTAGAGGAACTTGCCCCCTCTCTGATCCAGGCATCAGAAGTGAATCTTCAGGGTCCCAATGACCCTTTCCACAATAGCCCTGGTCCTCTGGTGGGCCACCTTGTAGCATTCTTCCTAGGGGGTCTGCAGGTGATGCAGTGGTGTTAGCAGCCAGGTCCTGAGGGGATAATCATGGTCTCCTGTGGAAGCCTAGGAAGATTAATACATCAGTATTGCACTTGTACAGGATGTGTTAGAGCTTGTGGGGTGGGATGGTGGACATCATGGTTGTAGTCTTTACAGGATGTTGCTATTTGGCTGAGCATTCTGGAGACAGTTACAGCCATGCCAGGTGTACCATGTTGATGCATGCCTTCTGTTCAGCGTCTAGGTGTGTCTCCAGGATGCCCTGCTCATGCACAATTTTGCATGATGCCAACACTAATCTAATGCACACATCACAAGAGCCCACAGTGATCATCATGGTTACCATAACACACTTTCCGCATATCACCGTACAAGTATGGTACACGCCCTTACAATATATATCATTTGACTGTGGTTTGTGTAGCTAAATGGGGACCCTCAGCTGGAGACAGATCCTCCTGGCACATCTACAGTTGGATCAGAGGAGGTGTTCCCTCCATGCTTCAATTCCTGGGGCCTCCTCAACATCTAGTTCCATTTAGCTAGGTTAGCATTTGGCATTCCTAGGTTCTGACAGCTCTGGTCCATTTGTATGCATAAATGTCAACTACAAATGTTGGGTAGTGTTCCTCCTATGGCTACATCTCCTCTGGCATCACCACATTCAGGCCCTCAGTTCACTCATCAGAGACTGCACCTGTGATGGGGCATCTCAGGAGTCATTTGCACTCTCACATGGATCCCATTCTGTGGTATGCCAACACAGGGCAGCATGCATTGCTCACTTTCATTCACATTGGCTCACAACTGTGTCCACTCACCCAGTGGCCAAGCATCTCCAAAGTGTCCACTGGCTGCTGTGTGTCCCAGGCCTGACGGTGCAAGGATGAATGCATTATGGCATGATCCTGGAAACCTTGCACATACATTGGTGATCATGTTGGCATTCACCACCACCAGCATGATCATAGATGTGTGGTTGTGCCACTTTTTGTAGGCTCTCTGGTCCTTTCTGGATGCCCTCAGTGTGATATGCATGCAGTCTATCACACTGAGGTCTGATGGGAATCCAGCAAGATCATAGAAAGCATGCATTGTCTCCTGCTGCTCCAGTGGTGTCATAGAAAATGTGATAAAGTACTCAATTATTGCAGCAGGGCTCTGGTGACAGTATCAATGCAGTGGCACGTTGCAGACTGGGTAATGTTGATCGTTGCCCTGACAACATTCTGGAAACACTCCCAGTCACCAGGAAGCCAAGGGCAATGGTGAGCTTTACTGCCACTGGCAGTGCCTAGCTTCTGCAGTGGATGGCTACAGGTCCTGACTGAGAATGGTGCACAGCTGAGTGATTGTGCCACATCAAGGCGGTACCACTGATACACCGCCTCCTCTGTGAATTGGAAGTAGCTGACCCTGGGCCTGTGCACATGTGGAGCCTGGTACCTGCGCCTGGGGTGCTGGGCCACTGCCTGCAGCAGGATCTAAACATTTTGCCACCTCCTCCTCTGTGCTCGGGCTCTTCAATTGCATCTCCAACTCTGGACGATCCTGAACAATCCTACATAGTGTCTCTCTCAGTAATACATGGGTTTCTCAAGTACTCGGGTTAGCCGATAGCATTCTTGATGTCCTAAGCACCTTGCCTAGACTTACATGGTTTATGGTGTCTTTGGGCGCCACCCAACGTGTTTGAATATCGGTGTTACATGGGTACGATGGGGTCATGCCCATGCCACGCCCCGTTATGCCCTTGCAGATATCCAGTTAGCGTTGCCTGTAGTGGGGGGATATTTGATGGTACCTGTGTATTTCAAAATGCATTATACCCAGATATGGCATACTTAAGTCATCTTTTTTGCTGTCCAAGCATCGCCTGCTACTTTGAATATTGAGTCCCATATGTTTGAAATCCAGGATTTTGAGTTTTGTGTGTTTGAACTCCTTTAGCCCTTATAATATATCCAACTATACTATATGGTGATTACTGTTGCCCAAGTGGACACCCTTCTGAACATTAGACAGACTGTCTCCATTTAGGAGTACTAGACCCACTGTCTCCCCTTCTTGCATGGGTTCCTTCACCATTTTTCTGAGCATGCTTTGCATGGCATCCACAATCTCTCTACTTTCTGATTCTGCAGATGAGCTATCCCAATCCACACCTAACAGGTTGAAATATCCTAACAGCACCTCCCCTTTCATTTCCAACTTTTGGATATTCATGGCCATATCTCTGTCAATTCTCTCTGAGTTGAGGGTCTGTAAATGGAGAATTTCCATGCCATCTTTCCAAGGTGACTCATATTGCTTTCTCCTTTTCCCAAAGCCCCTGTATTTCAGTTACTTTAATATTGGTTTCCACAAAAAGGGCCACTCCTCCAACCTTTCAGTCATCTTTATCTCTCCTGAAGAGATTTTTAGCCTCATGGCCACATCACATTCATGTGACTCGTTGAACTGTATCTTTGTAATAGCAATAATATATAAAGTATGCCTCTTCTATTAGGGTTTGGAAATTTGTTGCCTATGCTCATTGCTTTCCAGTTTTCTTGTTTGCTCCTTTATGTTCTTTAAAACCTTTTGCCTAGTCTCCCTTTCTATTTTGTTGTTGAGAAATAAGTTGCTAAGATGGTTTATTCTGGGGGGGGGGGGGGGGGTCCACCCATTTCCATTTTTCTCTTGCTGGGGGGACATCCTAAACTCACTGGCTACTGCATACCATCCCTATCCTCTGGTTTAAATGCTTAGTAATATATTGTCCAAATGTTTTATTTAGGATACTTTTTCCTGCCATGTTAAAATGAAAACCAAAAATAAAAAGGGACTACCCTCAAAAACCAAAATATGTGCATGAGATAAACAAAAAAACAAAAACAAAAACAAAATCACCTCTTTCACTGCAAAAGAAAGCCTATTTCTAAAGGAGGAAAAAGACCTCAGCAATCTCCAATATAAACAAAAGGAGCCAAGTCTGTCAGGACGACGAAACAACATCAATGTCCAAAACCAGACTACTGATTACATCAATGGTCTAAAAAAACCTCCAGCCAACCGAAAAAATAAACGCTAGGCTGGCTTCCAACAGACTTCAAGTAGGCTTTCAACATAAACTCAGTCTTTGGTGCAGACAACAAACTCAGTCCTTGTTGAAGACAACAAAAAACAAAAACAAAACTCCAAGCACTTATCTGCTGACGATGAACAGAAGTGGCAGGAAGCCCCAACATCAGATGTTTCGCCTCAGCGGCTTCTTCAGGGAGCTGAATTCACTCTCCACTCTCTGTACGTTGACTCCATAACTCGCCGAAAGGTCCAAGTCGCAGAAAATTGCACCGAAGCTGAAAATAAAACCAAAAATCAAAAAATGAAAACAAGGAAAACTAATCTCATGCAAACTCAAAAAACAGGAGTAAATCCTCACAAAAAAGCAAAGAACGAGGTACAAAGGAGCAAAAAATAAGCAAACATACCCTGTAAGCTGGAATAGAAAAAGTCAATGAGGAAAAAGGGGCGGCACAACCAGAATGCAAAACGCTGCCGAAATGAGCACATAACACAGCTCACCTCCCCAAGACGCCAGTGCATGCCATCAGGTTGAGGGCGCTCCTTTGGTCAACCATTTTCATTCTTTGGGGCATGTTTTTGAAGATTTGCGGTGCGTGGTCATCACACAATGTACTCCATCTATATATGGTGGTGATCTGCAGAAGCTATTATCTCGCATGGAACAGCATTGGATTTTTTCTTTACAAACCATTGCTCCTGATGGTTTAAATGATTCCATCGAATGGCAAAGCTGTTTGTGACTTTTTTAGTCAGGGATGGTGGGGGGGGGGGGGGGTTTGGGTATTTCGGTTTTTCCTTTTTCTTTTTTCTTTTTACCTGTTTGCTGGTTTTCCTGATTTTTTTGATTGATTTTTTTGTTTTAGGGTTTGTGGCACCAGACTGTCATTTTTAGAGCCGGCCCTTGTCTGATTGGTTCTGACGTCATGCCTTTGTCATTCTTTTTCTATATTTTTGCGAAAGCGCATGTGCTGGCATCTTGGGGAGGTGAGCCGTGTTATGTGCTCATTTCGGCAGCGTTTTGCATTCTGGTTGTGCCGCCCCTTTTTCCTCATTGACTTTTTCTATTCCAGCTTACAGGGTATGTTTGCTTATTTTTTGCTCCTTTGTACCTTGTTCTTTGCTTTTTTGTGAGGGTTTACTCCTGTTTTTTGAGTTTGCATGAGATTAGTTTTCCTTGTTTTCATTTTTTGATTTTTGGTTTTGTTTTCAGCTTCGGTGCAATTTTCTGCAACTTGGACCTTTTGGCGAGTTATGGAGTCAACGTACAGAGAGTGGAGAGTGAATTCAGCTCCCTGAAGAAGCCGCTGAGGCGAAACATCTGGTGTTGGGGCTTCCTGCCACTTCTGTTCATCGTCAGCAGATAAGTGCTTGGAGTTTTGTTTTTGTTTTTTGTTGTCTTCACCAAGGACTGAGTTTATGTTGAAAGCCTACTTGAAGTCTGTTGGAAGCCAGCCTAGCGTTTATTATTTCGGTTGGCTGGAGGTTTTTTTAGACCATTGATGTAATCAGTAGTCTGGTTTTGGACATTGATGTTGTTTCGTCGTCCTGACAGACTCGGCTCCTTTTGTTTATATTGGAGATTGCTGAGGTCTTTTTCCTCCTTTAGAAATAGGCTTTCTTTTACAGTGAAAGAGGTGATTTTGTTTTTGTTTTTTTGTTTATCTCATGCACATATTTTGGTTTTTGAGGGTAGTCCCTTTTTATTTTTGGTTTTCAAGTTAGCCCTTGGAGAGTTCTTTTTTTGATATATATGTTAAAATGAAAACCATCATTGCCCCAGCTTCCAATGTATCCAAAACCTGCTTGTTGACACTAGGGGGCATGTTTACTAAACTGTGCTAGCTGCTACTGGGAGGCTAATGTAGAAATACTGCCTGGCAGTGGAAATGCAGGTATTGCAGCACTTTTCTGTGATGTGATTTGATGGAACTGCGGGGATGGACTTGGAACAGGGAATAGGCATGCTGATCATCGGCTGACGAATCAGCCCTCATCACAGCTACAAATAATGGCACCCCAAGATGTGGCATTATCTGCTGGCGATGCTTGATGGCAGACATCATGGCCACTGCTGATCAGCAGCAATCATATGCCCTACAGTCACGCAGGCCCCCCATGTCCCAATCACCGTCCCTTAAACAGTATTGTCAATGCTGCGAATCTAAAGATCCATAGCACTGACAATGACCATTAACTTGGCCAGCCTCCCTTCAGCACTGATCCTCCATACAGCTCCTGCCCTCCCCAATAGTACTTACCAAAAAGGCCATGATCTAGTGGTGCTGCCCCCAATTGTGAGGCTGCACTACCTGGTACATTATTTATTTATTTATCCAAGTTATAATGCCCTGTTCAATGTCATTTCAGTTTGTTCAATGTAAACCACACTGATGCAGCTTAGGGCCCTACATTCTTTTGGGATGGTTATGCACTGCTATGGTGCATAACTATCACCGCTGAACTTTAACCCAGGATATTCAATGCCGAGGTTGTATGCAGCCCCGGCATTGAAAATTTGGGGTTGTGCACAGCTCACAAGCGTTAACCAAGCAACAGCAATATTCAGTCGCTGCCTGGTTAGCTCCCAAGGGCAAAGATAGACCAGCTTTTGCTGCACCTTTTACACACAGGTGCTAACCAGATAGAGGTGCAATATCGTTGCTGCCCAATTAACGACTGGTGCTGCTGAATATCCCAATCAGCAGCATTTGCACAATTTGCAAGTCTGTAAACCGTGTAAATGTGTTTTTGAATATCGGGTACTTACAGTCTAGTAAAGACACAACACAGCTGGGGATTAGGATACATTTAGGAGAATGGTAAGGAAACACATAGGAGGTGAACAGGCAACCAGAGGGATCAAGTTCCAAAAGCAGTCTCAAAGAAGTGAGTGTTTAGTCTGGATTTGAACAGGGCCAGAGATGGAGCCTGATGTATTATTCAGGAAGTTTGTTCCAGACATAAGGAGCAGCACGGTAGAAAGATTGAAGTCTGGAGCTGGCAGTGGAAGAGAAGGGCAGAGATAAAAGGGATCTGCCAGAAGAGTGAAGTACCTGAGGAGGGGTGTAGGGATAAATAAGAGAGGAAAGGTAATGAGGAGCAGCCAAATGAAGGTACTTATGGTCAGTAGTAGAAGTTTGAACTGGATGCAGAAATGGATAGGAAGCCAATTAAGTGACTTGGAGGAGAGGGGTAATATGAGCATAGTGACCCTGGCGGAAGATTAGTCGTGCGGCTGACTTTTGAACAGATTGAAGGGGGGAGAGATGATTCAGAGGAAGACCAGTGGTGAGGAGGTTGCACTAGTCTAGACAGGAGATGACTAGAGAATGGATAAGGGTCTTACTAGTGTGTTCAGAAAGGAAGGGATGAATTTTGCCAATATTAGAGAGAAAGAAATGGCAGGTTTTAGCTATCTGTTGGATGTGTGTGGAGAAGGAGAGGGAGAAGTCAAAGATGACCCCAAGGTTGCCAAAGAAATAGGGAGGAGTATCCACAGAAATAGAGAAAGGAGGGAAGTGGGCTTAGGTGGAAATATAAGGAGCTCAGATTTGGCCATGTTCAATTGGGCAGTAAGATATCGAGGCACTAAGGACTGGGGTTTCTAGTCCCACAGGTGCTCCTTGTGGTCTTGGGCAAGCCACTTAACCCTCCATAGCCCATGTTCCCTGTAAAATAGTTATCTCCAAGTTATAATGCCCTGTTCAATGCATAACCATCCCAAAAGAATGTAGGGCCCTAAGCTGCATCAGTGTGGTTTACATTGAACAAACTGAAATTACATTGAACAGGGCATTATAACTTGGATAGATAAATAAATAATGTACCAGGTAGTGCAGCCTCACAATTGGGGGCAGCACCACTAGATCATGGCCTTTTTGGTAAGTACTATTGGGGAGGGCAGGAGCTGTATGGAGGATCAGTGCTGAAGGGAGGCTGGCCAAGTTAATGGTCATTGTCAGTGCTATGGATCTTTAGATCCGCAGCATTGACAATACTGTTTAAGCTCTTAGGAGCAAGGGTCATCTCTTACATGTCTCTGTGCAGCGCTACGTATGCTATATAAATGGTAAGTAGTAGTAGTAATACAGGGTAGCACCTTGTGATAGCAGCCATGAGCAACGATGGGGGTAGGAGTGGCAAGGACTTCTCCTGCCCCCCTTCACCACTTGATCACCAGGGAGTCAAGTTAGGGTCCAGGGAAGCTCATGTTGGTGGGAGGGGGGAGTGCCCGGGGGGCCCCAAGCCAATTGAATAGACATGTTTCTATTTTTAGGAGAGGGGAAATCCCAACTAGATAGCCAGGCATTTTGAAAGAAATGGGGGAGGGGGCTTTTTCCACCTGACTGACTAGCTAGGATGGCTTTCATTTTCTCTGGGAGCACCGATCACTCCAGATAGTTCCCAATGGGGATCGGTAGCTGTCCTGGGGGATCAAGGAGATTGGAGGGACCAAGGATATGAAGAGAGACTGAGGGGATAGGGTAAAACAAGGGGGAGGTAGGAAGAGAGAATAGAGAGTGGCAAGGGGGAAGAGAAGGAGCTGGGAAAATGAGTGGCCACCCTCACACATTTATATCCCATGCACGCCATACTATGAAACACCCAGCACTCCCAAAGAAAATACCCCAAAAGAAAACAAACATCTCCTCCATATGCATACACTCATATCCCAAACACCCACTCCCAATAGGCTATGGGGTCCCTAGGTCAGGTGTGGGAAGCCTCACCACAAAGATATACACCATTCCCTAACATATACATAAACACACAGAGCACATGTACACTGCTACATCCACACACTACCTGTCGCTGAGTAAGAGACAGTTCACTCTATCCCCTTCTCACTGAGTTCTTCGCAGTGGTAAGCCTGAGTTTGCCAGCAGTGAAAGAGGAAATGCACCATTGTGTTACACAGTAAGATAGCACTTTTCAACTTGCTTGCTGTTGATATAATGCCTATAATACAGTACATATAGAGGAAACGAGAAATTGCTATGGAGATGATCATACTTCCTTTGTACTTCTTCCAACATAAGGAAAAAGTGTGTTGGCTTATCTTCTGATTCAGCTATGAAACACCAGATCTTCTCCTTGCCAGTATTATAAAATAAATTCTCAACAGCTGGCTAATATTATACTGCTGAAACTTATTGTGCCTTATTGCTCACCATGGACCATCTGTTTGCTAGGAAATATTTTTCATTAGTGGGAATGAACCTTAGGTTCAGGCACACTATTATTGGTTTAAATACATTTATTTATTTATTATTTATTACAATTTCTTATATACCGCACTATTGTCAGCGCGGTTTACATACAACCAAATGACCATAACAAACTGTTTGGCTTCACATAGAACAGGAGAAAACAACTTGGATAACATGCTGTGGACCATACACATAAAAGTGTATGGTCCACAGCATTGGTATGATGCTGTTTGCAGAGTACAAATGAATGCAGATAAACTAAGCAAAGAGGAATCGTGTCTGAGTAACATCACAGAGAGGGAAGCAGACAACGTTGTTAGAAAGCTGGCACATTCTTGACTTCAAAAAAATAACAAAACAAAAAAATTGTTGCTTACTGCAACATGCAGAACAAGAGCATATAGACCCTTGCCCCTCTTCATCTAAGGGATAATTAGTTTGTGAGCTGTATCTAGATCCATATGATCGCTTTATACAGAAGATGTATATGAATGTATTATCTTCATTTTGTTTTATAGGCCAAATTTTGTATCAGTTTCTTCCATGCTAGATGACCTCATTCATTTTTTTGTTCGTTCATTTATTAAAACTTGATATACTGCCCCTCATGGGGACATCAGGGTGGTTTACAATAAAATATTAAAATTTAATAAAAGAAAAGAATTCCATAGTTTGAGAGGATAGAGAGATGCAAGATAACAAGGCAACATGAGGGAGGGAAGAGAGAAGAAACTTAAGGAACATATAGGTGCAGGTAGATGCTGGGTTATTATAGAGGATCGGTGAAGTTCTGATGGTAAATTAAAAGCTAAACCAAACAGGAACATCTTGAGGGATGATTTAAACTTACAGTAGGTTCGTTCTAGACAGAGTGAAGACAGATCATTCCATAAGAAAGGGGCCAGGAAATAAAAAGCTGAATGTGTTGCTTTCAAATGGGCCTGAGAGGGAGATGGGAAGTGAAGAGAAGGAAGAGATTGATGATAAAATGAGAGCTGAGGAGAGATAAGAGGGAGTGCTGGAATGTAGTGTTTTATGAACCTGAGTGAGAATTTTGAACTGTATATGGTAGGAAATGGGAAGCCAATACAACTATTGTGAAAAGGGGGTTATATGATCATAGCAGGGCATGTGAAATATTAACCTATTGCCTGCAGTATTTTGGAGAAGATGAAGACAGTTCCGTTCATAAAGGGGGGAGCCCGGCCAAAAACAGAGTTGCAGTAACCGATGCAAGATAACATGAGTGAAACAACCAGTGTGATTAAAGCAGGAGTAGAAAGAACAGATCTAACATTTATGATCTGGAGAAGAAACAGGAAAGAGTGCTGGACAGGAGAGGTTATGTGAGCATGAAAAGAGAGAGCAAAATCAATAATAACAACCAGGTAATGAAATGAGGATGTGAGTGTGATAGGTGAGCCACAGAGAGTTGGGGGAGACAGTGGACAGGATAGCCACGTGGTAGTGGTCTTAGAAGGGTTGAGCTTAAGATGATTATCCATTAACCAAGTAGCTACATAAGAGAGACACTGAGTGGGGACAAATCAGGTGAGAAAGGGTCCATGTGAAGAATAAGCAGGATATCCTCTGCAAACAGATATGCAGAAATGCCCCGCTGCTGAATTAAAAGAGCCAAAGTAGCCTGAAAGATATTGAAAAGGAGCCAGGCCCAAATCCTGTGGGACACTGCATGTGAGTGGAAAGGAAGGCACATATGAGGCCCTGAAATGAATGGAGAGAAAGAAAAGAATGAAACCAAAACAGCATTTAACAGTGCCACGGAGACCAATGTTGTATAATTGAATGAGAAGAAGTTTGTGTTTGATGAGATCAAAAACTGCAGATAAATTGAGGGAAACAGCTATAGTGATATTGTCATGATCAAATGCATTATGAACGTCGCTGAGCATTGACATGAGAATGGTGTCTGTTGAAAGACCTTTACGAAAACTGGATTGGTGATGATGGAGAACATTGGTGTTTTCTAAGTGAGACTATAATTGTTCTGCAACAGACCTTTCTAAAATTTGGTTGCTCCATTGCGTTACCCATTGTACTTTGATAAAGCATTGTATCATTAACAGAAAGATCCTACTTCTAAAATGATTGTTTCAAGAAGAACACTCTAAACCCACAATATCCAGTAGGGATGTGCACAGGCAAGAAATATTTGATTGGGGGGGGGGGGGTTCCCCACACATTTTTGGGTGTTTTCATTTTTAGTTAGCTCCACACAATAGTTTAATAGAATTTTTAGTGGTCACTAAATTGATTTAATATGCACTAAGGGGGTCATTCTGCGCCATGAATAATGGTGATGTATGTCCTGTCTGGATGTACATACCTGCTATTCGTCCCCCCTGCCAATCCTGGTGCAAAGGCTCTCCATACATACAGTGGTGTTGTACAGTGAGCCTGTGATGGGGTGGGAGGGGGTGGTCTGGAGGTGGAGTGAGGGTGGGCTGTGACCCCAGGCATACAGGGCCAATTCTGAGGTTGGCCTTGTATGTTGGGGCTCAGCCTGTTAGATGAGGGACTTATTCCACCTCAGTCCCCCTGGATGCATGGTGACAGCGGCAGATGGTGGTGAAAGACAGATGAAGGGTGCAGGAGCATCTCCATAACTGGACCCTGGCCATGGGAGCCGGATTGTGGGTCAGGCTGCAGGGAAAGGAGGCTTTTGTGGCAACCGGCAATCACTGCTCCTGAATGGAGCCACGATGCCATGGCAACAGGACACCATGGCACTGTGGCTCCATTCAGAAGTCTGACAGAGTTAGCCAGGCTTGTGGCTGGGCATCCAGGGTGCCAGAATAGGGCCACCCCCTGGAAGTCCAGTCACTGTGCTGTGTTTCTGCTTCTGCTGGGATGTCTAGCCTCTGCAGGAGCAGAATCAAGTGCATCCCCTGGCCATCCGGATGTTTGGACATCTGGAAGGTCCAGGGATGCACAAAGCAGAATTGGCCTCTAACTGACTAATTAAAGAATACTAAGTTGATTAGTGCATATGAAATTAATTTAGTGTATACTTAGGGTATTTACTAAACTGCGTTAGCTGCTAAAGTGGCAAATCGTGCATGTTATCTGGCCATGGTAGCATTTAAGGAGGGACAACTACAGATAATGGAGGGATTTTCTGTGCTGTTTACAGAAATTGTAATCTCCAGGAACAAGCAGGAATGAGTCTTCACATATGGGTACATCGGTACCGACGGAGCCTGCGCGGGAACGCTCCCCAGCGTCCAAAAAGAAAACCTTTGGGAGCATCCCACGCGCATGCGCGCTACCTTCCCGCCTATTCACTTCCCTCTCATCAGTTTTCCATTTTCCGCAGAGCCAGCAGGACATATTCCTGTCACCGCAGAAAATTCTTCTTTTTATTCTTAGTTTTTTTGTGGTTGCGTCTGCCTTCCCTCGACGCCACCGGTACCACCGGTCTTTTTCTTTCTTTTTTCTAAAGAATTTCTTCTTTTTCTTCAGAAATTTTCCTGTTTTAGTGTCTGACACTTTCTAGGCCACTAGGCCTCTATCTTTCCATCATGGAAAAGCCAGCCACTACCCTTAAGGAATGCTCAAAGTGTGGCGGTACAGATATGCTTTCAGACACCCACACTTGGTGTCTAAAATGTTTGGGTCCTGACCATTCCCCACTGGAGTGTCTTTCCTGCTGGAGCTCAAACAGAAGAAGTCTTCATAATCGAGCACAACTCGATATCCGGTTCACATCGCACTCGATGTCACCAGCTAGACTATCTCCACAGGATCAGGTAACCAAACAAAAGTCTGTAAAGACTAGCCAGTCCTCGAGTGGTAGATCTCCTTTCCAGTATCGAGATGGCTCTGGCCTTGCCCTCAAGGACATATTGGCAATAAAGCCCCGGTGGGAGTCTTCGGGCGCCAAAGCATTAACGGGGCTTCAGGTTGTTCCCGGGGTTCTTACCTCAATGAACATACCTGCACCATGCTCAGGGGTTATGGCTGCTTCGAGCGGTACCGACACCCCGGCATCAGCTATGGTGATGGATGAAACACTCCTCACCGATGATCGCAGTCTAGCGCTCTCGGTTACTTCGGTACCGTTAGAGTTGCTGCAGATCGATCTTCCAGTATCGGTATTGGCTTCGGTACCGGTACCGGTATCGACATGGGCATCAATGTCGGTACTGTCCATGCTTACTTTGACAGACTCGCTTCCTTCGATGCTGAGCCTGGAATCGATCTCTAGCATGGATGATTCGGTACCGACTCATCTCGGTACCGACCTCAGGTGGTACCGAAGACATTACTTTAAGGAAAATCCGATGCTCCATCCTTTCAGGTCTTCCGATCCCGATGACTGGGATGAATCCATCGGTACCAAGGCTGAATTTTCAACAAGTCTAGCCCTTACCCCTCATTTTAGAGGGTCCCCCTCAGGGGAGATTTCTTTTCAAGCTTTTCTGCTTGATATGGCAAAATTACTTGCCATATCTATACCTGGTAAAGAATCCTTCCCAGGGGATTCAGAGATCCTGCAATCCCCCTGGATTCCAGAGGAGGCAATCATGCTTCCTTTGCATCAGATCTTACAAGATCTACTTTTCAGAATGTGGGAAACTCCTTTAACGGTCAGGGGCGGCCCAAGGGGGGTGCGGGGCCATGTGCGGAGACTCGGTGCGGGGCCTCATTTGCATAAGTGGCCTCATTTGCATAAATATTTGCATAATGTTACCATACACTAACTTTTAGTAAACATGCCTCTTCATGAGTGTATGGATAAAAAAAGACAAAGATTTCTACATTACTATAATCCAGTGCCAACCGCCAGGCACATTAGGAACTACTACAAACACTGCCCATTTAGAACCCATAGCAAAACCGCCGTATCCTAACAGCACTACCAGGATTCACAAAGCGCCAAACCCTACCTATTAAAAGACAACACTGCAAATATTAAACCAATACATTTCAGAGAATAACAATACATGACCTACTGGGGAAAGAGAACAAGTGACAATGTCAAATAGGAATTACATAACAGAATACCTCAGCTCAGTTACACATGCAGAACATAGACTATCACCAAACAAGGAATCACAATTTAAAAACAGGAAGACAATAATTAAACTGGGGAACCCTAAAAGTCAAACTTGGAAATGTACAACAACAATGTAGAAATAAAACCATAAATTAATTTCCTCTTGTACTAAACAAGCACAGACATTAATGATGCACATTTCCCAGAGCTTGACATATTCCAGTTAATAAATTCAAAATAAGAGATTTCTTTGTACCTTTTGTGCATTTTTTTTTTCAGTTGCAATTGTTCCAGCCACTTTCTTCTGGTATGTGTCTTCTGCTATCTCTCCATCGTCTGCTGTCCATTTGTCCTTTCTTCTCTTCTAGTTTTTTCCATTCTCTCTCTACATCTGCTTTAACATAATAATCTTTCTCCTTTTGCTCTTTCCTCATTCCTATTTCATCCACTCAAATTTTACCCCTCCATCCTCAATCCCCACTTAGTCTCCCAATACCCTGCCCAATTGTACATTTTTCTTCCCTCCCACACCAAATATTTTTCCTCTCTCCATTTCATTCTCCCATCCCCATCCCCTTCTAATCTCCCCCACATCAGCTCCCTTTTAGTTCCAGCCCCACCCAGTATCCGCTCCCTTCTAGTCCCCACATCAGCCCATTTCCAGTCCTGGCCCCTCATCAGTCCATTTCCCATTCCTAGCTCCCCCATCCATTTCCAGTCCTATCCGAGTCCCTTCATCAGCTCATTTCCACTACAGCCCTCCCATCAGCCCATTTCTAGTCCCTTTCCTAGCCCCACCATCAGCCCATGTCAAATCCTAGCTCCCCTCCACTCAGCCCATCTCTAAAACCAAGCCCCCCATGAGCCTACTTCCAGTTCTAGCCCCTCCATGAGTCCATTTCAATCCAAGCCCCCACCACAGCCCATTTTCCAATCTTAGCTCCCCCCAACACCCAATTCTCAGTTCTATCCTAGCCCATCCATCAGCCCAGTTCCTGTCCTAGCTCCCTCCCCTAAGAGCCCATTCCAAGCCCCCCGTCCCATCCGCTATGTGCAGTTCAAGCCCCCCTTCGACTCAGCCCATTTCCATTCCAAGTCCCCCTCCCCATCAGCTATTTTGCAGTTCAAGCCCCCCACTTCCCCTCAGCCCATTTCCATTCCAAGCCCCATCCCCAACAGCTATTTGCAGTTCAAGCCCCTTCCACTCAGCCCATTACCAGTCCTAGCCCCCCCCATAGCCCACTCCCAATCCCACTAGCCCATTTCCAGTCCTAATCCCCCATCACCCACTTTTCAGTTTAAGCCCCCCCAGAGCCCATTACCAGTCCTAACCTCCCCATCAGCCCACTCCCAGTCCTAATCCCCATCACTCAATTTTTAGTTTAAGCCCTCCCATAGCCCATTACCAGTCTTAACCCCCCCATCAACCCACTTTCAGTCCTAATCCCACCAGCCCATTTCCAGTCCTGATCCCCCCTCACCCAATTTTTAGTTTAAGCCCCGCCAGCGCCCATCCCCACTCCTCACCCCTCCCCAGCGCCCATCACCACTCCTAACCCCCCCAGCCCAGCACCCAGCACCACTCCTAACCCCCCCAGCCAGCCAGTGCCCATCACCACTCCTAACCCCCCCAGCCCAGCCCAGTGCCCATCACCACTCCTAACCCCCCCCAGCCAGCCCAGTGCCCATCACCAATACTAACCCCCCCCAGCCAGCCCAGTGTCCATCACCACTCCTAACCCCCCCCAGCCAGCCCAGCCCATCACGACTCCTAACACCCCCCAGCCCAGCCCAGCCCATCACAACTCCTACCCCCCCCCAGCCCAGCCCAGCCCAGCCCATCACAACTCCTAACCCCCCCCCCAGCCCAGCCCAGCCCAGCCCATCACAACTCCTAACCCCCCCCCAGCCCAGCCCATCACAACTCCTAACCCCCCCAGCCCAGCACTACTCCTAACACCCCCCCCAGCCCAGCACCACTCTTAACCCGCCCAGCACAGCACCAACTCCTAGCCCAGCCCAGCACCACTCTTAACCCCCCCCAGCCCAGCCCAGCACCACTCCTAAACCCCCCCACCCAGCCCAGCACAGCACCACTCCTAACCCCCCCACCCAGCCCAGCACCACTCCTAACCCCCCCCACCCAGCCCAGCCCAGCCCAGCACAGCACCACTCCTAACCCCCCCCCCAGCCCAGCACCACTCTTACCACCCCCCCAGCCCAGCCCCAGCCCAGCACAGCACCACTCCTAACCCCCCCCCCATCCCAGCACAGCACCGCACCACTCCTAACCCCCCCCCCAGCCCAGCACAGCACCGCACCACTCCTAACCCCCCCCCCCCCAGCCCAGCCCAGCCCAGCCCAGCCCAGGGAAAGTTAAAAAAAATGAAAGAACCTGTCTCCTGCCGATGTCGGGGCCGCGGGGCCCCCCTGTACCCGGCACAGCCTCTTCTCCCCGTAGCAGCTCTCTCTTCTGAGCTGCAGTCAACGCGCCGGCTTGCAGAGCGCGAGGGAAGAGTTTTTCCCTCGCTGCTCTGTTAAGCCCGCGGGGGCTGATGGGAAGTTCCCATCAGCCCCCGCGGGCTTAACAGAGTCGCGAAAGGGAAACTCTTCCCTCGCGCTCTGCAAGCCGGCGCGTTGACTGCAGCTCCACAGTGAGAGCTGCTACGGGGAGAAGAGGCTGTGCCGGGTACAGGGGGGCCCCGCGGCACGCTCGATTCTGCCGCGGCAGCCCCGACATCGGCAGGAGACAGGTTCTTTCATTTTTTTTTTATTTTACTTTTACAAAAGAATGTTTTTTGCGCGGGGCCCCCTGAAACGCGGGGCCCTGTGCAAAAAACATTCTCGCTCAATGGACGGGCCGGCCCTGTTAACGGTATCACCACATTCTAAGACACTTGATTCCATGTACAAAGTGCCACCTTCTCCAGGTTTTCAAAAGACTCAACTTCCTCATCATTCTATTGTTGCAGAATTAGCAATGAGGTGTATTAAGAGTACAAAGAAGCACTCTTCTTATCCGCCAGGTCGTGAGTCTAGAACTTTAGATGCCTTTGGACGTCGATGCTTCCAGGCATCCATGCTTTCAGCAAGAATTATCTCATATATTTCTATATGGGATTATCTCTTGAAGAGGTCACAAGAACTTAAAGTCTTTGAACCCTTTTCTTCAAGAAAATAAAAGAGCAGACTTTTCCATATTAGTCAGTCATGCTCAAAATGTCTCTAAATTCCTTAATTGTGCTTCCCTGGACTGTTTTGAGTCTATTAGCAGAACTTCTTTTTTTTTTTTTTAAACCTTTTATTTTCAATTTCCAATTAACAAACAAAAATAGTATACATTCAGTTACATGAGTGACACTCCATAACAAATAGTCCCCCCAACATCAATCACCTATCCTCCCCAACCCCCGGGACCCCCCCCCCCCCAAGTATCTCCTTGTGACCCATCTTGACCCCTTACATAGTACAATGACCATCACTTAGCCTTTACAACAAAATCATCTAAATATTGCCATTTGTTTATCCGTAATGAACTGAGTCCGAATTCCTACAGAGATCCTGCTGCAGAATATTTATTGGCTCTCGCTAAACAAAGTCTGTCACATTCTTTCTCATAACTGGCATACAAACTAAATATATTCCACCAAAGCAATACATCCAGTTGAGAGAAATCTTTCCAGCAGCTGAGAATCATTTTTATGGCGATAGCCATCCTAAAATCAAACAGAAATCTCTTGTCCTTAGTTATGAACAAATTCTCAGCAGCTGAACGCAATATAACTATTTGCCATCTTAATTGATCACAAAAACAAAGGATCTGCTGCATCCTGTCCCAAACTTTAGACAAAAAAAATTGAACGTGCGGGCAATCAAATAGCATGTGCCTCAACGTGGCCAGACTTTGATGACAAGTCCAGCAAGCGTTCTTGCTCTCACTATTCCACTTGGATAACTTTACTGGCGTAATATGAGCTCTATGAATTAAAAAATATAAAGACTGAGTGACCCCCGCCCCTCTCGAGACTCTATTCACCTGCCTCCATATCCGTACCCATGCGTCTGCTGAGACATGCGACTCTAAATCGCTATCCCAGACCTTTTCAAGCCCAACTAACCGACAAGGGGAACCATCCCTTATAACGGCATAAAACCGTGAGGCAGCCCCTTTTTCAGAACCGCACTCAGCCACTACATTAGATAATTCCCACCCCAAAGAAAGAAGGGGCACCATTACCCTCGCCCTGGAAAAACAGTGCAGCAATTGCATCCATTGGTAATAACAAGTATTCGGGAGACCAAACTCCCGTTGCAACTCCGCAAAGGATTTCCATCGCGATGTAGTCGCCAGATGCCTCAGCGTCCAAATTCCTTTCTTCTGCCAAATTTTCCAAGAAACAACTTGCTTTCCAATCTTAAAACAAGAATTATACCAAATGGGCATTTGTCGTGAGAAGGCGTATTCCTGCCTTAAGAGCAGGGCCAAGGAGCGAAAAGCTTCCTGCGTAGAGGCTATTACTCTACCGAGTGGGAGGAGATCTGGCCATTTCATACCCATCAGCAACAAAGTTGGAATCGGAGCGACTATACACTTCTCCACTTCCAGCCACATGGGGTTGCCAGACTGATGTTCAACAAGGGATCACAGAGAACCTTGCTTGAGCCTAAAAGCATGATGATAGTTTTTAAAATCCAGAAATTGAGCCCCCCTAAGGTCTTTTTCGCCTTCAACTTACTAGTCGCAATTTTTGGAGGCTTACCTTGCCATAAAAAATTGACTAACTGTCGCTCGATGGAGTGATAAATCTTATCGGAAAAACTCCCCGGCAACATTTCGAGGACATAATTAATCTTTGGAGTCAAAACCATTTTGATTGACTCTAATCTGCCCCACCAATTTAAATGTATCGGCGACCACTGTTTAGTGAAAGCTTGGACCAAATCAACTAAAAGTTTTGCATTAATCTCAATTACATCCTCCAAGTCTCCCGAAAAGCGCACACCTAAATATTTAACCTCCGCCGAAGCCCAGACAAAGGGGAACGAGCCTAACATAGATTTGAAAGTCCACCTGTTTAAAGGGAAAGCTACAGATTGATTTTATAGCCGGATAAACTAGAGAAGGTTTCAATACAGTTTAACAGACTACCAGTAGAAGAGGGATGTATGAAAAGCAACAAGTCATCCGCATATGCCGAAATTTTAACTTCCAAATCACTTATTCTCACTCCCACGATTTCCTTTTGAGCACGAATTAAAAGCAACAGAGGCTCCAACGCTAGATTGAATAACAAGGGTGAGAGAGGGCAACCTTGCCTAGTTCCCCGATATAAATATAAAGGGGAAGAAAGAATCCCGTTGGCACAGATACAGGCAGTCGGATTGGTATACAAAATCTGTATTAAACGCAAAAATTTATCTCCAAAGCCAAACCATCTCAACGACTGATTCAGGAAGGCCCACTCCAAACGATCGAAGGCCTTCTCCGCATCCAGAGAAAGGCCCAACACAGGATTGTCCTGATTACCCGCAAGAAGTAGTAAGTTAAGGAGAAGCCGCGCATTATCTGAGGTGGCCCTTCCCGCCATAAAACCGCATTGATCGGGATGAATAAGATCCGGCATAACTTTAGACAACCGCCTCGCTAGTATAGAAGCATACAGCTTATAATCCGCATTCAGTAAAGAAATTGGTCGATAATTCTCCGCCTTCTGCGGATCTCTGCCCGGCTTAGGAATGACCACTATAATCGCATCGTTAAACGAACCGGTCGCGGGCAATTGCGCATCCAAATAACCAAAATAATCCAGCAGGTGCGGAGTCAACTCTTTCTCAAAGGCTTGATAGAACTCACAAGGAATGCCGTCTGGGCCGACGGCCTTTCCCGACTTCCCAGCTCTAATAGCATCCTTGATCTCACTTATAACATTATCTAATTCTCTTGCCTGTAAGTCTGAAAGGCTGGGATGCTCAATATGACCAAAAGTAGCATAAAAATCCTCCACCCTCAATTGCCGTTCAGAGGAATATAGATTTGCATAAAAGCATCGCAGAACCTCTACTATCTCAGCACTCTTTGTGAAAGTTTCCTGCTTATCCCCCCTGAGAACTTCTATTCTAGTCTTAGCTGCGCGAGGTGTCAAGGTCTGTGCCAACAAACCCCCTGACTTGTTAGCTTCCAGATAATAACTAGACTTCTGGTGGAAGATCGACTGTGAAGCCTCCGCACTTAGCATTTGATTGTATTGACACCTCAATCTCTGCAAACGGAGCAACACAGCAGGGTCAGCCCTGGAGATCAGCAGCCTCTCGCCAGCTTTAATTTGCGAATCCAAAGCGGATAATTTGGCCTTCTTTATCCTATTCAAAGCGATCGTATAGCTGGTTATCTTAGCACGAATGGTAACCTTAAATCCCTCCCACCAGGCCCAACCCGAAGTTTCGCTGGATAAGTTCACCTCGAAATATTCATTAATTGGATGCCGTATGTGCTCACAAAACCCTTTATCGCCCAAAAGAGATCTATTAAAAGAGAACCGTGACCGGGATTCTTCTATATCCCCCAATACTAGAGAAAAAGTGATAGCCGCGTGGTCCAAAATTTGAGTGGGATTTATATCAGTCTTCATAACCGCGGGAATCAATGTTTTGGCAATTAAAAAATAATCTATCCGCGAATGGGATCTATGAGGGAGAGAAAAGAATGTAAAATCCTTCTCCTCAGGATGCTGCAACCGCCAAATATCTGACAGTCCCATATCCCGCATTATAGCTGATACCACCGATGGGGCTTGTGGAGTTCTGGAAACTCGGGGAGGTTGACTATCTAACAGAGGGTCTAAAACCAAATTAAAATCCCCCCCCCCCCCCACAACTACGTCACCCTTAGGTAACAATAGTAACTCTTCCGCTATTTTATGAAAAAACGATACGTCATCCAAATTAGGAGCATAAAGATTTAAAATGGCCAACCTCCTCCCACATATTTGAAGTACAACAGATGCCCATCGACCATCCACATCGGCATGAGACAGCTCTAACACTGGCATCAACGTTTTCCTCACGAGAATGGCAACACCATTCTTTTTCTGGACCGCAGCGGAGTGGGCTACTAATATGTATTTTCCCAGACCCAATTTATGGGCTTCCTTGGATGGCAGACGCGTTTCTTGCAAAAGAACCACGTCGGCCTGCTCTTTCATGCAGTAAATCAAAATCTTTTTACGCTTGATTGGATTATTGATTCCCTTCACGTTCAATGATAAAAACTTAAGTGAAGCCACAGGACAGATTAAAAACACATATCTGAACAGAATATTCACCACAAAACAGCAGGCAAACTTTGCAGAGTAAATCATAAATATAGGTCACTGCTACTATATAGTTCCCCAGACCACAAGGAGACACCAATTTTCCCCCACTACAGGCCTGGAACGGGTGAGACAGCATTACCTGATCGCTATCTAACCCCTGCTGCCAAAACAAAAAGAAAAAGATTCGAACCTCTCCCATACCTAAACTGGTAACATAGCCTGAGTATCCCAACAATATTCTCCTCCATATCTCATCTTCCTTCAAATTATTTTACTTGTTTATTAGCTTGTTATTTGATGTTACTCGGTTTTTTATTTTATTTTTTTTTCCTCCTTTTATTTAAAGAGTCCCCTAACCATCCCCCTTCCCTACCTCCATCTTCCCTCCCCACCAATTCAACTCACTCTCCAACCCACTCCATTACAAATACAGGACTTTAAGTGAACACTATCCACCACCACCTGCGGCGCACACTTCACCACCGCACTACAAATAACATATAAAGTCCAGCAGGCAACTGTCCCTGTCCATGCCCCTTCCAGGACACCTCATAACAGGCCCCACTGCTTACACAGCCACGACAAATCCTCCCCTCATCTCAGTTCATCTTCAAAGCTTCATGCTCCTCAATGAAGGTCTCCAGAGCCGAAGAATCCTCAAACATGCACGTTTGATTGTGTAGCGTTACTCGGAGCCGAGCAGGGAACAGAAGACCATAGCGGGCCCCTAACAATTGCAGACGGGGACGAAAAGCCAACAGCCGCTTCCTTCTTTCAACTGTGGCTTTATGAAAATCAGGATAAAAAGCCACCTTCTGACCATCCACCAAGAGAGAAGGCGCAGCCCTCGCAGCTATAAGAATCTGCGTTGCCTGCGAGTGTCGAAGGGCGCACAAAATGATGGGACGCGGTTGCCTAACATTAGGCCCCGGGTGCGTTGGAATCCTATGGGCCCTCTCGATCTGAAATGGCTCACTGAAAGAGAGTTTTAACAGTTTGGGAATCATAGAAGACAGGTAAGGAATAATACTAGAGCCCTCCGCACCTTCTGGGACACCGAGAATTTGCACATTGTTCCTTCTCGTTCGGTTATTCAAATCCTCTAAGCTCCGCTCCAATTGAAGTATCCTCTTAGACTCAGCGTGCACCTTCTGTAGCCTCTCCTCGTGTGCCGCAACTTTGTTTTCTAAACAAGTGACCGTTCCAGTCAAATTAGCCACTTGGGCTTTTAATTGTTTTAGTTCAAGAATATCCGCTTGCAATTCACAAACTGTCTCACCATTTGAGGCTACCATCTCGCGGACAGCACGTATTTCTGCTAGAACCTCTTGCAGCCCCACCGGGCTCTCCTTTACAGCCGCCATCTTCTGAGGGGAGGGTGGATCAGATTTGGCTCTTTTTACACCATCACTTGGGACAGGGGGATAGTCGAGCCGCGTAGGCTTGCCAGCAGACATAACTGCACAAATTACGCCCTAAAGGATTCAAATATGGGGTACCGACCAAGCAGGAGAGGAGAAATTCTTTTCAGGATTAAGGCAGCTCACGGGCTAAGCAGCCATCTTGGATCCTGCTGGCTCCGCCTCCCTATTAGCAGAACTTCTGCTATAGCCATAGGAGCACGACGTATAGCCTGGCTCCAAGCTTCAGACTTGGACAAATGGGTACAAGAAAAGCTGGGAAATACTCCTTGTACTGGTGAAAATCTCTTTAACAAGGATGCTTTATTTCAAGCTAAGCAGTTAAACACTAATAGTGTTATTTTCAGAGGATTGTCAAAACTTTCCTCTACCCCAGCTACTAAAAAATCTTCTAACAAACTTTATTCCCCTAGGGGGAAAAAGTTTTATTCATCTTCTACCCGTCATGCAGATGTTTCCAAAGAAGGGCAACATCATACCAGGCTAAGAAAACCAAAGTCTCAACAGGCTCAGCAAACTCAGCAGTCACAGGGTTTCTGATTTTTTATTTCATTAAATCTTTTTTCCTGTTGAGTTTCAGAACCACTACTTCTTAACTATAGAAGCATTTGTAGTTCTTCTCATCCTTAAGAGGTCAGTAATACACTGCCTCAATCCTCTACTTTAGGCATGAAACTCTTGCCAAGGGCAATCCATCCTTTCAGCTCTTACAGCTATTGAGGATAATCATGCCCCACAGGTAACAGTTTTCTCCTCTCCTTTTAATTTAAACAGAGGAGTTACAACTACTTACAAGGTATACTATGCCCTTCACCTTGGCAGTTGTCCTGTACGAGGATATCTTATACTTTGACTGCAGGGGAGCTTTACCTTTTTCAGGGACTACCAAATTGTAAATCTTCCCAACTTTGTATTACTTCTATCCCTCTTAGTTGACATTTTCAATCTAAGAGTGATATTATTTGACTGGAGGGCTTACCTTTTAAGCCATAGGATTGTCCTCAATACCTACTCCAGTACGTAATTTCCATACAGAGTTTCTCCCCTCTGCAATCTTTCAAATAGTTCTTTTAAGACAGCTTATCAGACCATAATTGAGAGTTAGTCACTTCTAATTCTGTCTGTCGGTCCTTGTCCAATCTATAGAACCTATCCTTTTTTGCTGCCTTAATAACACATAATTCCAAGAGAGGTTCCAATAACCTACTTGGACAATTTATTGTTGTAGGCAACCAGCCTGTCTGCTATTCTTAGCCATCTTTAATTCTTTGGCTCCCACAGAATAGATTGGGTTGCAAACTGGTAGTTAAACAACCACTTCTCACCTGAGCAACCTACAACATGCTCTCTGCAATTCTACAAAAAGCTCTGCAACTATGGGCCTTTGCCAGAGAGCGTCAGAGCCATTCCTGGTGGGTAGCTTCCAAATGGTTCAAAGGCTTGCCCAGTCATGCTCCCACATGACCGTTTTTTCCCTACCTTTACCATCTTCCTTAAAATTTCCTTTTAGGGAAAATGAACCAGGGCTTAGATCACGTGAAAGCATGAAGAATTGTTTAATTCACTGAGTTGTTCCACATCTCCAGTGGAGTTTCTCCAACAGGGATGCATTTCTTTTCACTGCAGTCGATCCTTGTCTACCACATTCCTTCTAATCCCCAATACTTCATTGGAGCTTATGCTGAACAAAGAACGCATTATACTCATATTGCCCTCATAGATGGGCAAATATGGTATTCCTTTTATTGCGTCTTTTTCTCCACACTGAAGTTATAGAAGGATCCAGACTTCTCATCTTAAGACTACGGTTTTCTCTGCACCCCTTCACGTAGATCTCCATTTCTGGTTATTCAAAGTCTAGAATTTTTAAAGAGATCTAGATCTATCCTTCTGACTAGGAAAATTCCACTGGTTTTCCATGTAACCTTCTTCATGGTTCTTCCACGTATAACCAGTAAGGGATTGCTCTATCCATATTTGCAAGCAGGTCTTACCCCCTCTTGTATTTGAGTGAGTCTCTCTTTATTTATATATATATATTGTCATGCAGCAGGGGCTGATGAAAGCAAAAATGCAGAAGAAGCTGTTTTTCATGAAGAAAAAGATGTGCACAAGATGCAATATCCGCACAGAACAGCTAGAGGGAGCAGGCGTGCACTCACAGAGCCTGAGTGGACACACTTAGCTAATCGAGAGCACCTGACAGTCAGCCCGGAAAGCTCAAACACAGGAGAGCTTTATAAACAGAAGACTGGAGACTGGAGAAAGCAGAGCAGTGCTTGCAGGTGTGGAGCTGGAGGTAAAGCTGAAGGTTTACGAGAGAGAAGCACCACAAGCAAGAACCAAGCAGAAAGAAGCACTTGGGAAATTAGTGCTGGGCAAAGGAACAATCACCTTTGGAGGCAAAGCAGAGTGAAAGAAAGAAGCCTGCTTGCACCAGAGGAACCTGGGGCTAAACCGAAAGGTAACAGAAGCTTTCAGAGAGGAGACTGGCACAGGGATTGTGTTCCTGAAGAACTGCGGGAAGGAGGAAATCCCAGTTCTATATGCTGCTGGAAGCCAAGGTATGCTGACTCTGTTTCTATGAAGAAAACCTTACCTTATAAAAAGCCTTTTGAAAGTAATGCTAAACCTGTGAGAAATTAAACCTCTCATAAGCCAAGTGGCCAACGCCCGAGGGTAGGCCATGCTCATTGGCAAACACTAGAGGAACTCTTTAAACATCCAGAGAACAGGACTAGGGTCTGGCCAGAAATTATAGCCAGTGAAACCACTGATACAGACAGAGATAATTCTGAGCCGATGCAAGTGGAACTTGTAGAGCCAAGCCTTTTATCTCAGGAAGAGATGGACTGTTCTTTGTGTAGTTCTGGCAGTGCAGAGTCACTGTTAAACCTGTGAATGATATATGCTATCTTCAGAATGTTATTCATTTGCTAAATGGAAGAAGAGGGCTGAAACATTTTTGCTTTACTCTGGAAAGCTTAACTAAGCATTGTTACAACTGTGAAGCATAACAGTTTTTCCGTTAACCTGAGTTGATTTCATTCCTGAAGTTAAGGACTTTTTCTTTAGGTTGTAACCCAGCTGAATCTTATGCGTAAAGGGAAATAAATGCCTTGTTAACCCTCTACTCTGCATTCACAATTTTTCTTAGTTAGGAGCTGAACTGCTAAGACCAGGTTACACCTGGCTCTTAAAAGACCCTCCTCTCATAATAAAATAATTTTTGTGTCCCACCTACCCATACGACTACTGGCCACCAGGGCGGTGCACGACAATATATATATATATATATATATATATATATATATATATATATTTATAATGTGTGTGTGTGTATATAAATACACATATCTCACTCTGAAAGATTTGTTACTGTCCATATTAATGCTGTTCCAGCATGCCATAGGGTTTAAATGGACAACCAATTTCTATGGTAACCACAAACTACCTTCTTTTACTGTAACCTCTCTGGTTACGTTTCATTTGAAGCTCTCCATGTAAAGTCATCCTAAGTGACCAGGGGCAGCCCAAGGGGGGTGCGGGGCCATGTGCGGAGACTCGGTGCGGGGCCTCATTTGCATAAGGGGCCTCATTTGCATAAATATTTGCATAATGTTACCATACACTAACTTTTAGTAAACATGCCTCTTAATGAGTATATGGATAAAGAAAGACTAAAAGGTTACTACATTACTATAATCCAGTACCAACCAGGCACATTAGGAACTACTACAAACACTGCCCATTTAGAACCCATAGCAAACCCGCCGTATCCTAACAGCACTACCAGGACTCACAAAGCACCATACCCTAACTATCAAAAGGCAACACTGCAAATATTAAACCAATACATTTCAGAGAACAACAATACATGACCTACTGGGGAAAGAACAAGTGGCAATGTCAAATAGGAATTATATAAACAGAATACCTTAGCTCAGTTACACATGCAGAACATAGACCATCACCAAACAAGGAATCACAATTTAGAAACAGGAAGACAATAATTAAACTGGGAACCCCAAAAGCCAAACTTGGAATATACAACAACACTGTAGAAATAAAACTATAAATTAATTTCCTCTTGTACTAAACAAAGCGCAAAAATTAATGATGCACATTTCTCAGAGCTGACATATTCCAGTTAATAAATTCAAAATAAAGAGAGATTTTTCTACCTTTTGTGCATTTTTTTTCAGTTGCAATTGTTCCAGCCACTTTCTTCTGGTTTCTTCGTGTCTTCTGCTAACTCTCCATCTGCTGTCCATTTGTCCTTTCTTCTGTCTTCTTGTTTTTTTTTTCCATTCTCTCTCTACATTTGCTTTAACATACTAATCTTTCTCCTTTTTCTCTTTCCTCATTCCTATTTCATCCACTCAAATTTTACCCCTCCATCCTCAATCCCCACTTACTCTCCCAATATCCGGCCAATTGTAGATTTGTCTTCCCTCCCACGCAAAATATTTTTCCCTCTCCATTTCACTCTCCCAGCTCCATCCCATTCTAATCCTCCCCCAACATCAGCTCCTTTCTAGTACCAGCCCCACCCAGCATCTGCTCCCTTCTTGTCCCTGCATCAGCCCATTTCCAGTCCTAGTCCCCCATCAGCCCATTTCCAATCCTATCCTAGCCCCACCATCTGCCCATTTCCAGTCCTAGCTCCCCCATCCATTTCCAGTCCTATCAGTTCCTCCATCAGCTCATTTCCAATCCCAGCCCCCCATCAGCTCATTTCTATTCCTTTCCTAGCCCCACCATCAGCCCATGTCAAATCCTAGCTCCCCTCCACTCAGCCCATTTCCAATCCAAGCCCCCCATGAGCCTACTTCCAGTTCTAGCCCCTCCATGAGTCCATTTCAATTCAAGCCCCCACCACAGCCCATTTCCAACCTTAGCACCCCCAACAGCCCATTTCCAGTCCTATCCTGGCCCCTCCATCAGCCCATTTCCTGTCCTAGCCCCCCCCCCCACTCAGCCCATTTCCAGTCCTAGCTCCCTCTCCTCACAGCCCATTTCCATTCCAAGCCCCCCTCCCCATCAGCTATTTGCAGTTCAAGCCCCCTTTCCACTCAGCCCATTTCCAGTCCTAGCAACCCCCCATCCCATTACCAGTCCTAACCCCCCATCAGCTCACTTCCAGTCTGAACCCCCTATAGCCCATTACCAGTCCTAACCCCCCCATCAGCCCACTTCTAGTCCTTACCCTCTCATCAGCCCATTTTCAGTCTTACCCCCCCATCAACCCATTACCAGTCCTAACCCCCCATCAGCCCATTACCAGTCCTAACCCCCCATCAGCCCACTTGTAGTCTTAGCCCCCCCCATAGCCCATTACCTGTTGTAACCCCCCATCAGCCCATTACCTGTCCTAACCCCCCCCCATAGCCCATTTCCAGTCCTAATCCCCCATCAGCCCACTTGTAGTCGTAGCTCCCCATAGCCCATTACCTGTTGTAACCCCCCCATAGCCCAGTACCAGTCCTAACCCCCCCAGCCCATTACCAGTCCTAACGCCCCCCACAGCCCATTACCAGTCCTAACCCCCTATCAGCCTACTTGTAGTCTTAGCCCCCCCATAGCCCATTACCTTTTGTAACCCCCCATCAGCCCATTACCTGTCCTAAACCCCCCATAGCCCATTTCCAGTCCTAATCCCCCCATCAACCCACTTGTAGTCGTAGCTCCCCATAGCCCATTACCTGTTGTAACCCCCCCATAGCCCAGTACCAGTCCTAACCCCCCCCAGCCCATTACCAGTCCTAACGCCCCCCACAGCCCATTACCAGTCCTAACCCCCTATCAGCCTACTTGTAGTCTTAGCCCCCCCATAGCCCATTACCTGTTGTAACCCCCATCAGCTCATTACCTGTCCTAACCCCCCATAGCCCATTTCCAGTCCTAATCCCCCCATCAGCCCACTTGTAGTCGTAGCTCCCCATAGCCCATTACCTGTTGTAACCCCCCCCCATAGCTCATTACCAGTCCTAATGCCCCCCACAGCCCATTACCAGTCCTAACACCCCCCATCAGCCCATTTCCAGTCTTAGCCCACCGCCCCATAGCCCCGTTCCAGTCCTAATCCCCCCATCAGCCCACTTGTAGTCATAGCCCCCCATAGCCCATTACCTGTCATAACTTCCCCCATCAGCCCATTTCCAGTCTTAGCCCCTCCATAGTCTATTACCTGTCCTGACCCCCCATAGCCCATTCCCAGTCTTAACCCCCCCATCAGCCCACTTCCATTCCGAACCCCCTATAGCCCATTAACAGTCCTAACCCCCCCCCCCCCATCAGCCCACTTCCAGTCTGAACCCCCTCCCTCCCTCCCCCCCCATCAGCCCAGTTCCAGTCCGAACCCCCTCCCTCCCCCCCCATCAGCCCATTTACAGTCCTTCCCCGCCCCCCCCCATCAGCCCAGCTAAGTTTAAAAAAAAAAACCCAGAAACCGGCTGCTGCTGCCGCCGTGGCAGCGGCAGAATCGAGAATCCCGCGGGGCCCCCCTGTCCTGCAGTCTTCTATGCGGGCTTTTCAGAGCCGCGCGAAGGGAGAGTTTCCCTTTCTCGCGGCTCTGTTAATCCCGCGGCGTGATTAACAGAGCTGCGAGAGGAGAAGCTCTCTCTCTTCGTGCAGCTCTGACAGCCGACGCTGAGGCCACATAGAAGACTGCAGGACAGGGGGGCCCCGCGGGATTCTCGATTCTGCCGCTGCCACGGCGGCAGCGGCAGCAGCAGCAGCAGCCGGTTGCTGTTTTTTTTTTTTTTTACTTAGCTGGGCTGATGGGGGGGGGGGTGGTAAGGACTGTAAATGGGCTGATTCTCGATTCTGCCGCTGCCACGGCAGCGGCGGCAGCGGCAGCCGCAGCCGGTTTCTGATTTTTTAAAACTTTGCTGGGATGCAAGATGTTTTTTGCGCGGGGCCCCCTGAAACGCGGGGCCCTGTGCAAAAAACATTCTTGCTCAATGGACGGGCCGGCCCTGTTAAGTGACATTACTTGGGGAAGACATTCCTGATCTTCAAGAAATTGGAGGCTACACCGCCTACTACAAATGTTCCTTTCTTTCATTTGGATAGAGGGGTCTCAAAGACCCATCCTTTTTCTGCAAACCAGTCAGATTTATCTCCTCTCTTTCCTAGAGCTTTTTTCTGCTCTAAGAACAAAGAGCTTCAAACGCTGGCCTACAGAAGCTTTAGCTTCTCATCCAAAGTCCAACCCCATTAAACTCTCCCAGTTTTTTCTTCTGGGATTAGTTCTAGCCATTTAGGCTTCTGACCTCTGCCTGTATTGCAAAATTTATTTCCTCTACTTCACAGTAAGGTATTCTCTTTGAGGATAATGTACTGGTTTCTAGCATCAGACCATTACTCTCAACAAATACTTTCGCAATATTTTTGACTAATGTCCACATTAGAAAATTGCAATCCAAGTTTTCACTAACATTTCTGATCTACACAAGGACTCCTCTCTAGGCGCCTTGTTTAGTCAAGCTGCTCCACAGCACACCCTTCTCACTTCAACTCCTACCCTCCATCCCTTGGATGCCTCAGGTTCTGGAAAATAGCATGGCCCATCGACTAGATTGGCAACATGCTGGGACCTCCTCCAGGCATCTTAGCTTGGAAGTCCCCATATCTGAAGACTCATTCCTGCTTGTTCCTGGAGATAGTACAGTTACTTACCTGTAACAGGTGATCTCTGGGAACAACAGGAATAAGTCTTCACAACCCACCCACCTCCCCTAGGAGTTGTTTCTCTCTCTCTCTCTCTCTAATTTGTCTACTTCCCTCCTTTGGTCTCAGCTACAAACCCAACTGATGAGAGGGAAGTGAATAGGCGGGAAGGCAGCGTGCATGCGTGTGGGATGCTCCCAAAAGCTTTCTTTTTGGACGCTGGGAAGCGTTCCCACACAGGCTCCATCGGTACCGACGTACCCATATGTGAAAACTTATTCCTGCTGTTCCCAGAGATCACCTGTTACAGGTAAGTAACTGTGCTTTATTTGCAGGAGTAGGCAGGATTACGGTGGAGAGTGGGCTTGTCTGCAGCACATGGTTACCGTGGGCCTCAATAGCACACAGTAACCGTCAGATTTGCAAACAGTGCAGGTGCAACTAATGCCGCATCTATGTGTGACATTAGCTGCATCCATGATGCTGCTGCCCAACTGCGTTCTCTACACTTTCAGTGCATTATCTTCTGGGGAAATGCTGTGCACTCCGCCATCAGATAGCATGGCATTAGCTGCAAAAGCTGTTTGTTATCTGTACTTTTTTGTCACATTACCTGCAAAAGCCTAATTTGCCTGAAGGGTATGTTTACTAAGCCAGGCTAATGGTTAACTCATGCTATTTGTACTGTAACTAGGTCCTATGTTGTTCAATAAGACTTAGGGGTATGTTTATAAAGCAGCGGTAGCGGCCTCCGTGCAATACCCTGCTTTGTAAACATACCCCTTAGTTACAAATACCATGGGTTAATCGTTAGCCTGGCTCAGTAAACATACTCCTAAGTGTACACTAAATTAATTTCATGTGCATCAATCAATATACCTCTAAGGGACACGTTTACTAAAACAGGCTAAGTTAATGTGCACTGAGGCCGGTTTTGTTTGTGCAGGGGCAGGGCCAGACCTGCTAGCTGAGGTGTTCCCAGCATGTCAAAATGCAGTTAGCATGGGTTTGACTGCCCCTGTACTCAACCATTTGCTGAGGTGATGGTAAGTGCACCCAATGCTAGCGACAACAGTGCTGGTTAGCACAGACCAAAGATGTCCCCGTTAACCGCAATGTGCACACTCCACCCCTGAACTTCCCAGTCTCTACCCCAACCTGTACTAAGCAGCTAGCATGGGATTTTTACTGTTGCGGCAGTTTTAGCACACATAAGAACATAAGAACATAAGATATGCCATACTGGGTCAGACCAAGGTCCATCAAGCCCAGTATTCTGTTTCCAACAGTGGCCAATCTAGGTCATATGTACCTAGCAGTTTCCCCAAGGGACACAGGTTCCACAATGCTTGTATTGGTTCAAGCATTGATATCCTGGGTCCCTTCTTAATAATGGTTTATGGACCTTTCCTCCAGGAACTTGTCCAAACCTTTTTTAAACCCAGCTACATTAACAGCCTTTACTACATCCTCTGGTAACAATTCCAGAGTTTGATTACACGTTGAGTGAAAAAAATATTTTCTTTTATTAGTCTTAAATAGTTTACCCTGTAGCTTCATTGCATGTCCCCTAGTCTTTCTATATTCTGATAAGGTAAACAATCGATCTACGTTTACCCGTTCCACTCCGTTCATTAATTTATAGACTTCTATCATATCTCCCCTCAGCCGTCTCTTTTCCAGGTTAAAGAGCCCTAACCTTTTTAGCCTTTCTTCATAGGAGTATCCTTCCATCCCCTTTACCATTTTGGTGGCTCTTCTCTGAACCTTTTCTAAAATCGCTATATCCTTTTTAAGATACGGCGACCAGAATTGCACACAATATTCAAGGTGCGGTCTCACCATGGAACGATATAGAGGCATTATAATATCTTTTGTAATGGTTACCGCAGCGGGCTTAGTGCACAGTAAATCCCACGCAAACCATTAGCACGCTGAAATTTTAAGGCATGTTTACTAAAGGCACACTAAAAATGCACTAACAAATGCATACCTCTGCTATCTAATGCATTATTCATACATCAAGTCCATCTCCTTAATGAATTTAATAATGTTGTTGCAAACAATCTGAGTGTTTCTGTGATGTTTGTTTATTTGAGAATTTTATATACTGTTTTTCCGTATAAAGGCAAAGCAGTTTACAAAATATAATTACAAATTGAGGGAAGGAAAGGAACACCATAAACTGATAGGATAGAAAAAACGAGAAGCACAGGAAGACAAAAACAGTAGGGAAGAGGAGACATGGGGGGGGGGGGGAGCAGGAGGAAAGATTGGCTTTCGTCGGAGTATGGATTCAGTACTCCCCTTGGCCATTCACTCTGTGCAATCTTGGAGAAATCACTTTACTTGTGCCTCCAGGCCACAGTTGAAAACAATACATTTGTCTTATTCTAACTTTCCAGTTTTTATATATATATAAAAAAAAACAACTTTGCAGATATAATGTAAGACCCCTAACCTAATTAGTTTAACAGCACCATGGTAGATGAAAGAAAAAGGACCTATTGACTCATCCAGGCAATCTAATTATTATATTCACATTTCCCAGGTTACATCTCAGTTGCCAGTCACTGAGACCGAGGGGAGATAATTTTTTTTTTTTTTACCACAATGGGCTATAGTAGTGCTTCAGCCAGAAGCTGGAGGGGTCCCCCTCAGACCTCCAGTTGATGAGTGGTAGAATAATCCTCAATCTCCAGTAAAGGATGAAAAAAAGGAAAATTAGCCTAAGTAACAGACAAAAATGAAAAGATAATTAAAAAAACCTGAATGAAAGCATTGCTAAAGTAAATGCATGCAAAATAATACGAAGATAGACAAAAAATGGTTACTCAAACATTAGACCAAAAATAAAGCTACATGGTGAAATGCTCTAGGGCACAGGTTTTACTTTTATTCCTGGGGGAAGTAAATAAAAATTGCATGCATGTTTTCAGCAGTAGTGTGCACCAGAAATAATCCATTGGTTACAGTGCAGGCAGCATCAATTTTCCCTCATTGCCATCTCTGGGACATGCAACAGTGACAACATTTAAAAGGGAGTTCCTTTCTCTTCCGGTGCCACGATCCATTGGCACTTCCACCCCCACCGATTCCACTTTAACTGGAAGTGGAATCAGAGGTGAGCACAAGCTTTAGCGGCGCTGAAAGAAAATGCAACTCCAGAGCCGTGCTGCGTTTTTAAATGTATTGGTACCGCTGCATGTCCCAGAGAGGGGCCGCAATGGAAGTGAGATAAGGAGGGAGGGAGGAATGGGGGACTTGTGAATGGCGGGGAGCCATGAACGAGGGGGGCCTCTGCAGCAAACATCTGCTCAGGGTCCCTTAAGGGGTTGAATCGGCCTTGGCTATCAGCTGTTTCAGTTGGTTGGAAGGAAATGGTTAAGGTAGAATGACAGTGGCTTGGTGCACGGCAGATTGCTCCGGAGTAGAGCTGTGCTATGGCAGTGACTGCAGGCCCATAGGCAAACCCAGAAGTGAATCAAGCCCAGGTCGAGATAATAGCAGAAGCAACTTTGACAATTCCCACCTCCATTAGCTCTTTGGGGAAGCAGGGCAGAATGGATTCAGAAAGTTGGCCCAGGGAGTAAAAAACAGGTTTAAATATTAAAAACAGATCACGTTGATGTAACCCCTTTTTCAGTAGGTAACATTCCCAGTAAAAGGTAAGGGATTCATCTTCTGAAACTGAAGCGGAACTTACTGGAGAAAGGGAGAAATGGCCTAGTGGTTGGCAAGTTACCTAGGAACAGAGGTTTGAATCCCGCTAGACAGCAACCTTGGGCCGGAAGGACACTGGTTTCTAGTCTCACAGGTGCTCCTTGTGGCTTTCGGCAAGCCACTTAACCCTTTGTTGCCTCAGGTACAAAAACATACACTGTGAGCCCTTTGGGGACAAGGGAAAATAAATACAGTACCTGAATGTACACTGCTTTGACTAGTAGAAAAGCAGTATATAAGCCTAGTTAAATAAAAATACTGACTATAGTGTGGGGATATAACATGTTTTTGGAGTAGGACCAGCAATAGCTGAGAGGCCTTAGTTTTAGTGGCATCACTCACCCCTGTAAGCTCCAGTCAGCAATAGCACAATAGACAAAAAATCCTCCTGCTCTTGTCTCTTTGCCCTTGTTCTTATCTTTTTCTACTCCTTTTCTTGCTTTGTCTTTTTAGATTGTAAGCTCTTTTGGGCAGGGACTGTCTTTTTGTGTTTTCATTGTACAGCGCTGTGTGTGCCTGGTAGCACTTTATAAATGCTTAGTAGTAGTAGACAAAAAAATGAGAAATGCAAAAACAAGCAAAATCTATGAAGTCAACCTTTTCACTTCTTCAGTGCTTATCTACTACTAAATTAGAAAGGCATTTTATAAAGCTATCCCCAAGAGATAGTGGCTACTTATGAGCATAAGTGACCTCTTATCAGATATTGACCAGTGTACTTTGATGGAGCTTTAACTGGGTGACTCCTTTATAAAGTTACTGTCCACCTAGTCCGCAGACAATCCAAGCTCAAGCTTCCTGAGTATTCTCAGAAATGAGACTTGGGCTTCCCACGGTTTCCTCTAAGGCTGTTGCTTTTTGCTTCTACCCCAGAATAACTGGACCAAGTCCATAAATCCTTCCTCCATTCCAAAAAACACTTCAATACATTTTTGTGGAAACCATCCCAGGGCCAGGCTCTTATCTCACAGACAAAATGGCCCTCGCCCGCTTCACTGAGCCTCTAAAGGGCAGACTGGTGAGTCTCTCTCCAAATGGAAAGGAAGAAAACTCTTTTCCTCTCTGGTGGAACACCTGAAAGCACAGCCACCTTGGCTGCTTCCCATTGTCTTTAACCTCCATCTTTAGTCTGTGGACATCCATGGCCCAAAATGTCAAACGTTGATAATGTATTGAGATGCATAAATCATTAAAGGTGGATGTTTGTGGCTTCTGGTGATTAACATGGCCAGGGAAGTGGAGGTAAATATCTATCCCTATGTTGCTAAAGGAGTCTGGTGTCATTTGGGTAAAGATACAAATTGACTGCTGCCAGAAATTGCTGTTCACTAGGCAGATAGGAGGGAGGATGCTAAGAGCTGATGAGAAAGCAGGACAGAAGAGATGGCTCTGGTTAGGCTGGGCTGGAGGCTAGGGGCATGGGAAGGGAATGCTGGTCTGACTCGGAGAGTCCTGGAGGTACCCCCCCCCCCCATCCTAATCCTGGCTCAAAATGTAGATGAACAAAGTAATGACTTTCAGAGAAGCTGCATGGTCAAGAGGATCATATAAAGAATGGTTCCAAATAAGAACCATGGCAGAAACATCAGTAAATGGGAAAAAAAGTTGAAGCTGTAACCAAATTTTCAATGACAAATGCTATGTTTTATTTGCCAATGTACGTGAGATAACAAAAGGTGGTCTGAGTAAGGCACTGTCTGCATCACTAAATTAATTTCACTGTATTCTTTGATTCATAATCTAATGTTTATTAACCTCATGTATTGTAGAAAAAATGGGGGTTTTTTTAAAGTCCAGTAGTGGATATAGCAACAAGGAACTCCCCCACACCCAGAGAGGCATCATCAGGGCTGGCCATTGCCATCACTACTTCCTCTTTCTGGGGTCTGCACTGCCAACAGTAGCCCCCAAACTGTGAAGCAGCACTTGCTAACACTTCAGGACTGCATTGTGGTTCCCTCCTATGCAAAATGTGCAGTTTCTGCCCCCTCTGTTGCCGCTTCTAGTTTCGGAGAGGGACAAAATGGCACATTGTGCACAGGAGAAAACTGTGATGCAAAACCAGAGTATTAGTGAGCTCTGTGTTGCAGTCTGAGGGCTGTTGATGCTACAGCATGTCCCAGGGGAGGATGGTGGCAGCAGCAATGGGTGCTGTCTGAGGGCTGGTGCCCTAGGTGACTATGGTTATGGTTTAGGCATTTGATCTACTGCCCTTTACTTATGCATCAGAGCAGTTTTACATGTATATACTAACAGGTACTTTTTATTCCCTTGTCCCTGCAGGGCTCACAATCTAAGTGTACCTGAGGCAATGGAGGGTTAAGTGGCTTGCCCAAGGCCACAAGGAGCAGCCATGGGACTAGAGACCCCAGTCCCTCTGGCCTGAGGTTACTCATCCCCATGTGGGAATTGAACCCCCAGCCCTCTGACCTGAGGTAACCTGTCCCAACCACTGAACCACTCCTCCCTCCTATCTAGTTTGCCTATGGTAGCACCAGCCCTGGGCATCACCAACATAAAAGTTAAAATTACTTAGAACCTGCATCTCCTTCTGCGCTAGCTACAAGGTATCAAAAGTCTCAGCTAACACCACAGGCTTCGGCCTAAAGAATCTGGACGCTGATGTACCAAATACAGCAAAGTAGGTTCAGATTGTAAACACAACTTCTCACCATTAACACATAGCTTAGTGATGAGATGCACATATTTCAAAAATTTAAGAAAGGGCGCTATCTTAGTCATTAAGAGAGCTGTGGTTCATGCTCATATGTGTAACTGAGTGGAGAAAGATGATTCTGAACCAGCAAACTAGCAGGGCCAAAGCAGGAGCAATTCATTGAATGTCTAAATTGTTATCTAAAATCAGTATTCAGCAGATCATGCTTTAATATATCCAGCATTTGCTTAGCAAACAGAAGAAGCAATACAAGGAAACTTAAATGGATACAGTAAAATTCTAGAGCATTTTACCTTGTCTACCTGATGACCATTAAAATATATAAATTCTGACCCCAAATGGAAGTAATTGGGTAAACAAATCTAGTTTCTTATCTGATGAGGGGACATGGATGACCCAAAGTCAAAAATTACAGCCAAAAACATTAATTTCAGGTCCTCAGGGGCACATCTCATTTATCTGAATGTTACTCATTTTGAACTACTACTGGAAAGGTCTGAGCTAAATATTAATACATACATTTTTTTCATTCAACACCTAAATAAACTTTGGAATTTGTTGCCGGAATGTAATAAAAGCTGTTAGTGTAGCTGAGTTTAAAAGAGGTTTCGACATCTTTCTCGAGGAAAAGTCCATAAACCATTATTAAAGTGACCTGAAAATCCACTGCTGACCCCCGGGATAAGCAGAATGGAATCTGTCTACCTTTTTGGGAACCTGACAGGTACTTCTGACCTGGATTGGCCCCTGTCGGAAACAGGATAAGGGGCTTGATGGACCATTGGTCTGACCCAGTATGGCATATCTTACATTCTTATGTTCTTAACCAAGCCTGAAACGAGAAGCTTTACATACGGACCAGCCAAAATCTGGCACAGCACACCGTACCCAAAGCAATTTAGACACTCAGTCCCATGCTAAGTCAAACTTCCTTTGGCTGCACACCCTTCAGAGGCCCACCCTCAGAAGGTTCTCAAACTGTCTCACATTACTACTACTTATCATTTGGCTGGTTTTTAGCTATTACTGACCTAGACTGGTGATGTCAACACCAAGGCAGGCACCAACAGCAGAGAGCACAGGGTGAAGTCCTCTTAGGCACCTTGGACCCAATATTGAGTTAGGATGGCTAGGCCATTGCCACCATCCTCTATTCCTGGATATTTAATGCGGGGGTCGTATGTGGTACTGGCGTTGAATATCCAGTGTCACTATACATACCCAGAAGCCGCAGAGGATAACTGGGTAGTGGCGATATTGCACCACTGCCTGGTTAGCTTCTATGGCTAAAGATAGGGCAGCTTTTGCGATGCTGGAAATCAGGGAATTTCAGAGCCTGGGCCCACTAAACAAGTGAGGGGGCGCAGGAGCCTCAGTGCCATGGCCACATGACACCATAGCCCTGTAATTCCATGCAGGAGCCTGACTGAGCTAGCCGGGTAGTTGGCTGGACATCCAGGTTGCCTGAATCGAGGCATGTCCTGGACATCCAGCCACTATGCCGTGATTCTGTTCCTTTGGGCATGTCTAGCCCTGCAGGAGCAGATTTGGGTGCATCCTTGGGCCATCCAGATGTCTTGACATCCAGATGGCCCGGAGATGCACAACTTAGAATTGGCCTCCATGAATGCCGCTTACGGGATACTAACATGGTTAATGCCATTGAATATCCACAGGAACCACTGCTATATGCCACGATTCCAACAGGTTATTTAGTTAGTTAGCTTTATTTATATACAGCTCTCTCTGAGTCAAGGCGGTTTACAGAGAACAATTGCAGATACACTGTAACAGTGGCATGAAAATATTTACAACAAGCAAACAATATCCTTAGGGGATCTTAACATCGGGGCATGCCAAGGCAATTCTGGGGTGGCACCCATCGTTAACCAGGCAGCGGCAACATTGCAGAAGCTAACTGGTAGTGGCCGAATATTGCTGCTGTTCAGTTAGCTTTGTGGCAATCCAGGCAGCCTGGATATTCAGTGCTGGTACCCATATATAGCCCTGGCATTGAAGATCCGGATGTAATGTTCAGCGCTGGCAGCTAGCTGGTTTAGCCTATTATCTGTGAAAATAAAAGATGAATGTTATCAATGAATTCATTCAGAAAAAAATATTTTAAATTCATAGTCTTCAAGCATAAACAGTGGAGTCTGCTGAAGCATGGTTGTATGTTCTGATCCAGAAAGTGAGAGACAATGGGAATGTGAGGTGTTAGTCCAGTGCCCTAGGGCCTTGGAGAGCAATCATCCCTGCCCTTTAGGACTGCAATTCAAGGGGGTTAGGAGAGGTCTCCTCCATACACAATCCAACTGGAGACCAGCTACGTGTCTAATTATTAAAAATGGAACACTTTAAGAAATTTTAGAAAGCTGCTTTATAAATAAAGTGCATTAGGGCACCTGTCAAGCAATGTATCCATCATGGACTTACATAGCACTCCGGGCGATTGTCGCAAATGCTCAGATTCTGAAAGAGTAACAAAGCATGAAGCAGGGCAAGTAAGCATAATAAATAGGAGAAAGGGTTTACTTATTCTTTAAGAATTAGGATCTCCAGGTGCTAATAAACACAAAACTGAAATAGCACAAAGCCTCAGGTATTTTAAATAGCCTTTCAGCTTCCAAATATTTAATGGCCTCCCACGTCTTTTGTCATACTTAGGGTTTACAGTCTAACAAGAATTAATGTTGTGTGTTTTATTCTTCACTGGTGTTCATGCAGTTCTAACATTTATAAAGGAGCTGTCGTACAGTTCCTAAAGAGAGGCAATCAAATTATTACCGTACACAGTACTGATAAAAATATAAGCAATAAAGCCCAATGTAAATATGTATATTACAGCCAATAATAAAAAACAGGGCAAAGAGGTAATCCACCTTAGAGAGCTAGTTACTAACATCTGCTAAAGTTAACACATGTTAATTTACCGTGGTACATGTTATTCAACATGCCTGAATGCTAGTGCACCTCAGTAACTAGTCCCCTTAATGTACTAGGGCATGTCAATTTTAGGGGTAGATTTTTATTGTTCAAAATTTTACAAACTACTAGTGACCAAATTATGCATTTTTACATGCTGAATCTAAAGCAATCTTAAACTGATTAAAGTGAATCTTACCTACATCAAATCACAATTGAAATATGTGGAAATTAAGTAATATTTATTTGAATGTACAAATAGTCTGAACAACACCTATAGCCACATAATTATCTTTAAAATGTCATTTATGCAATTAATGTTATTTAACAAAATTCAGCAAAGAAGCTATTTCTTGTTTGCTTCTATTTCGGCTCATGAGCTCTCTGCTGACCATCTGACCTTTAATATAATGTTCCTTCCTCTCTTTATTTATCTATTTATTGTTTTTTTATACCGCGCTCTTTAAAATCAGTGCGGTTCACAGGTAACATTTCAGCATCTCAATAAAAACTAATATGCTTTTACATTGAACTTGGATTTCAACTAGGATTTCAACTCTCTTGATTGTACACATGACCAGCAGCCTCAGTTGTCCATTTTTGCACACCTTTCTATGAACTGGGTGTGTGATGGCCAGTCTGGAACCACTATGGGCTTGCTCAGAAATGCTTTGATCTCTGCTGTTGTCATGGTACAGGTAAGAGGAGGCTCAGAGACTCCGGAGCTCTAGTGAAGTAATTGGGTGAGTGTAGTTGCCTCAGTGTTGATGGATGGTGTTTTCCTGGGTTTCAAACTGCTGTCTCATCTCTTTCACATTTGATCTTCAATATCTTCTCTACTGCGTCCCCTCTCTTCTGTTCCTCTTCATTGTACAACATAGCTTACAGAACAAACTTGCTGTAACCATACCAAGCTGACCTTCTCACTGTAGGCATAACTATCTTCCTTACCTCTTCACACGGTTCTTTCAACAGCTGCAGCTGGAAAAGGAGATGCCTGGAACCTTGTGTCCAATTGCTATTTATTTTTATATTGAACCATTTCACCATGTAAACCCCAACACAGAACTCTACAATCATTCTTAAGTTTTTCAGATTTTTTCCTTTCAGATTATGCTTGGAAATCCATATTCTCATGAACCTTAGAGCTGTTGTAAGCCATCTGCTATGTGACACAAGTCCTATTTCCAACAGAGCGAAGATCCTTTGGCAAGACACAATTTTATAGTCATAACTTTGATCTGTGCTTAAGTCTTTGATCATTTCATCACTGAGCTGAGGGAGATCAGGGCCAACAGATCTTAGTAAAATCAGGATTTATTTCCAGTTCAGTAGCCGAATCCAGTATTTTTCCTATAGGACATGCCCATTTGTAGTTGCTTAATGTATTGCCATCTAATGCAGTCACCAAGTGCCTCAGTGGTAGTTCGCCTGTGTGCAGGTTACAGACAATCTACACCAGTTTCCTTTGTAGCTTCTCCTCAACATAATGCATCACTCCTCCCTCCCAATCAGTGCTTACATTACAGGAATCACCTCCAATAGCTTGAAGAGTTTTCTGCTCCTCTTTCTCTCAGCCATGCAACCAAATTATTAGCAATTATTTCTGCATGAGTCTTCTCTTTAGTTGCTCTTTCAGAAACAAAATGCCACAGATATCTGCCTCCTGGTTCCATACAAGCTGTGTAATGTTTCTCTTTCACCAAACCTGGATACATTTTGTCATTCTCTTCTGCCTTTAACATGAGCCTGTCAGGCATGTCCAACAGGTAGATTGTGATCTACCTGTAGATAGCAGAGGGGTCAGATATAGATCGCCAGCGCCACTTGGCTCCATCTCTCCAGCATCTCGCCCCATCGCTAGGAGAGAGCTCATACCGGCAGGTCGTCTGCTAAGGGCTTGCCGCCGCTGCTGATCCTTTGCCTGTCTTTTTTCCCTGCCTGCAGGAATCTTGCCTGTGGGTGTATTTGGGGGGGGGGGGCTTGTTGTTTTCATGCCAATAGTTTGTGGATACCCCAGTGGGCCGCTGCCCACGCCCAGCGACGAGATGCAACAGGTCTGGCGTCATACCTGGTCTGCCTCTCAGAATCACCCATTCCTGCCCCCGCCCCAACACCCCTTAGAAGTTTGCCCGTGCTTTACCCGAATACACTTACCGTATTAGTTGTGTCATCTGCTGGTCGTTGGTTGCTTTGTAGTTCGCTTTCATTAAAAGTTTTTGGGCAGACACAACAAAGTGTCAAGAACCTGGTGATTTTGGCGGGCTTTTCCAATTTTGTTCTCACTTGCCTATGCCTTGCCTTCGAATTGGTTCAAACCACTGTGACTTTTGCTTGCCTCTGCAATTTTATTATGCCTTGCCTTTGTGTTGATTCTACACTGTGTGCAGAATTTATTAAATCGCGTGTGGTGGTATTTGAACTTGTTTAGCGGTATTTGATTTTATCTGGTTTGCTGGACAGGTGTTTGATTTTTTTTTGATGACTGTTTGGTGGTATTTGATTATTGGTGCCAGTATTATGATTTCTTATTTTTATTTTTAGAACTGCATGGGTGGTTTTGGCATCTCCAGTCCTTATATCGCACATCATCCAGAGGTCTTCAGTTCCGGTTGATCTTTAATACTTTGGGACAGTAAGGAGCTTGTTTACAAAGCTGCGGTAGCGGTTCGCAATCGTTATCGGAGCCGCGACCCCATTGATTTCAATGGGGCCGCGGCTCCGATAACGACCGCGAACCGCTACCGCGGCTTTGTAAACAAGCCCCTAAGAGTTTTAGACCAGATTCAGCCAGTGTTTATACTAACTTAGCAGATTTGGCCTTCTTACATCCAGCCACCCCAGTATAACGAAGATGAGTGTTCCAAAGAAGAGCAAAACCTCCCACTTTCATGATGAATGGGAAATGGACTACTACTTCATCATGGTGAAAGACAAGTGTTGTTGTCTAATTTGTAACCCCCCAGTATCCTTGCCCAAAAAGGGTAATCTGGAACGTCATTATAAGGCTCTGCATAACAATAAGTTTGATGCTGATTTTCCACCTAAAAGTGAAATTCGTAAACTGAAGCTCAAAGAACTTAAATCGAAATTGGCTACTCAGCAACAGTTGATGGCGAAGTCAAGGTTACATTTGGTCAATGCAACCATATCATCCTTCAAGGTCAGCAACCTGATCGCAAAGAAATGCAAACCTTTCATTGAAGGGGAATTTGTAAAAGATTGTTTTCTTGAAGCAGCTGACAATCTTTTTTAAGGATTTAAAAATAGCTGCTATTCAAGATGTACAATTGTCAAGGAACACCGTCGTGCGGCAAATAGAAAAGATGTGTGGAGACACAAATGAACAATTGTTGGAGGATATTTCAAATTGTGTTACTTTCTCACTCCAACTGGATGAATCTACAGACATAAGAGACATAGCCCAGTTACTAGTCTTTATCTGGAAGGTTTTTGAAGACTTCAGTGTTAAAGAAGAACTACTTGGAATGATTTCTTTAAAAGGGGGGAGAACTACCGGTCAGGGAATATTCAGTTCTTTCCATTCTTTTGTGACAAAGTGTAATCTTCCATTGCATAGACTTGTTTCCATGACTTCTGATGGAGCAAGAGCAATGACAGGTGAGGTTAACGGTTTCATAGCCCTCTGTAGACAGCATGACGACTTCCCAGATTTCCTTTCTTACCACTGCATCATTCACCAGCAGTTTTGGCAAGCAAGAGACTCAATACAAAGACTGTCATGGACATCACTTTCAAGATTGTAAATTCAGTTCATGGAAGATCACTTCAAAGACAGCTTTTCAATCTTACTCTTGATGAAGCGGCAGTGGAAATCGTTTTGCACACAGATGTAAGCTGGCTAAGTAGGCACAAATTTCTGCAAAGATTTCGTGATTTGCTGAATGAAATAAGAAGTTTTTTGAAGGAGAGGGGAGATGACCAAGCAGAGTTGGAAGATGAGGAGTGGTTATGTAATCTGGCATTTCTCGCTGACTTTACAGGCGAACTAAGTGATATGAGCATTGAACTACAAGGTAAAAACAAATGCATTGGCGAGATGAGTACAGTTTGAAGTGATCTTCCACGAACTGAATTTACAATTTTGAAAGTGATGTCTGTGACAGTCTTTGTATTGAGTCTCTTGCTTGCCAAACTTGCTGGTGAATGATGCAGTGGTAAGAAAGGAAATCTGGGAAGTCGTCATGCTGTCTACAGAGGGCTATCAAACTGTTAACCTCACTTGTCATTGCTCTTGCTCCATCAGTAGTGATGGAAACAAGTCTATACAATGGAAGATTACACTTTGCCACAAAAGAATGGAAAGAACTGAATATTTCCTGACCGGTACTTCTCCCTTTTAAATAAATCATTCCAAGTAGTTTTTCTTTAACACTGAAGTCTTCAAAAACCATCCAGATAAAGACTAGTAACTCGGCTATGTCTCTTATGTCTGTAGATTCATCCAGTAGGAGTGAGAAAGCAACACAATTTGAAACATCCTCCAACAATTGTTCAATTGTGTCTCCACACATCTTTTCTATTCGCTGCACAACTGCGTTTCTTGACAATTGTACATCTTGAATAGCAGCTATGATCTTTCTTATTTTTAAATCCTTGAAAAAGATTGTCAGGTGCTTCAAGAAAACAATCTTTTACAAATTCCCCTTCAGTGAAAGGTTTGCATTTCTTTGCGATCAGGTTGCTGACCTTGAAGGATGCTATGGTTGCATTGACCAAATGTGACCTTGGCTTCGCCATCAACTGTTGCTGAGTAGCCAATTTTGATTTAAGTTCTTTGAGCTTCAGTTTACGAATTTCACTTTTGGGTGGAAAATCAGCATCAAACTTATTGCTATGCAGAGCCTTATAATGATGTTCCAGATTACCCTTTTGGGCAAGGATACTGGGGTGTTACAAATTAGACAACAACACTTGTCTTTCACCATGATGAAGAAGTAGTCCATTTCCCATTCATCATGAAAGTGGTAGGTTTTGCTCTTCTTTGGAACATCATCTTTGTTATACTGGGGTGACTGGATATAAGAAGGCAAAATCTGCTAAGTTAGTATAAACACTGGCTGAAACTGGTCCAAAACTCTCACTGTCCTAAAGTATTAAAGATCAACAGGAACTGAAGACCTCTGGATGATGTGCAATACAAGGACTGGAGATGCCAAAACCACACATGCAGTTCTAAAAGTAAAAATAAGAATTCATCATACTGGCACCAATAATCAAATACCACCAAACAATCATCAAAAAACCTCACACCTGTCCAGCAAACCAGATAAAATCAAATACCACCAAACAAGTTCAAATACCACCATACGCGATTTAATAAATTCTGCACACAGTGTAGACTCAACGCAAAGGCAAGGCAAAATAAAATTGCAGAGGCAAGCAAAAGTCACAGTGGTTTAAACCAATTCAAAGGCAAGGCATAGGCAAGTTAGAACAAAATTGGAAAAGCCTGCCAAAATCACCAAATTCTTGACACTTTGTTGTGTCTGCCCGAAAACATTTAATGAAAGCGCACTATAAAGTGACCAACGACTAGCACATGACACAACTAATACGGTAAGTGTATTCAGGTAAAGCCCGGGCGAATGGATATCGCCCAGTATATACCACACTTCTAAGGGGTGTTGGGGCGGGGGCAGGAATGGGTGATTCTGAGAGAAGGGAGCCCATGTATGACGCCTGGCCTGTGGCGTCTCGTTGCGGGGTGCGAGCGGCAGCCCCCTGGGGTACCCACAAACTATTGGCACAGATAACAAGCACCCCCAATACACCCACAGGCAAGATTCCCGCAGGCAGGGAAAAAAGACAGGGAAAGGATCAGCAGGGGCAGCAAGCCCTCAGCAGATGACCTGCCGGCATGAGCTCTCCTAGCGACGGGGCGACCTGCTGGAGAGATGGAGCCAAGTGGGGCTGGCAATCTACCTCTGATCCCTCCACAATCTATAGGTAGATTGCGATCTACCTGTTGGACATGCCTGCTCTAGAGCAACAGGAGCTTCCTCCATTGTTTTTTCTGCCACGTCATTCACATCTCTCTGTTCTACTTCAAGCACAGATCTTTCCATCATCTCTCAGTATTCTGCTGTTCTTTTTTCACTCTTCATTCTCCACTTTTCTTCATTCTCCTTCCTTTTTTCCTGCCTTTCCTTCTGTAGTTCTTGTCTTCTGGACTTGGAGAGGTCGACTGGTCCAATCTGTTGAGGTCCAACACTCCCAACTTTCTCTTTTGGACCTTTTATAAAGGCTAAGTCAATCACAGGAATCTTCTTCTCTCTGCTGCATTCACATAGTGGTTTATTCCACTGACATAGGCAGAATTGTATCACACATCAGTATAACTCTCTTTATCTCACTCTTGCAGGTAAGTATGTCCATCAGTCGGTCAAGCTTCTCCATAAATCTGTCTTTCTCCTCCTGTTTTGTTCTGCCCAAAGAAACTTTGTTAGCTTGTTCCCACATGGATTTCAACTTTGTTTTAATCCTAACGTGGCTGTTTATAACAGGACCACTGAATTTTATATTTGCTTTGTACCGCTGAGCAAGTAATCCAGTCATTAGGTCATTGACCAGTTTATAAGTGCTGTATTCCATCCGTCTTGACCACTGAGGTCTCTCAAATACAACCCATATCTAATGAGACCCCTGACAGTTGGTAGTTCAGCTACAGGTAGTTTTCTGCCTGATTCCACCAAATGATGTAAATGAGTCCAAACTTTGTCTTGTTTTTCTATTGGACATTTTCAATATAAGATTATCACTATGATGATGCTATGTTGAAAACCTGTGAATGAGAAAATGAAACTAATGTGTTAGTGTCAATATGGGTAAATAAGTAAGATAAATTGATAACTGAGGCACAAAAGGCATTAAAATGCAAAGCAAACACATAAAAACCTATTATCAGAGCACTTAAAATTATTTCAGTAATTTGTGTATTTTTGCGTAATTTCCTAGAAATTGCAGTTAGGTAAATAACATATTACACAAGATTTAAAGCTAGTTGTACTTTTTAAAATTATGACATCTCGAAAATTGACACATCCTATTAGTGTACTCTTCGCCCAAATTTCCATGTGGTTATGATGTGCATTTTCCCTTTTTACCTGCTTTGGATCCAAATATTAGAGGTTGGCTATGATTTTATCCAGTACACAAGGTTATTCCACAGTTGGGAATGTTTCCTTTTCCGATCCAACAGGCCAATTCAGAAAAGGTATGCTAGGCTTTGTACACAGGTTAGATCTGTTTCAGCTACCAAAGCAGGAACAACTTTTGCACACAAGTGAACCGTGCACAAAACCTCAAGCAGACAACACTGCATAACCCATTTAAATCTATGCAAATGTATGGTAATGAGGTAATTAGCTATGCAGAGACGTGCACAAAAGATCATAAAGCTAGGTGCTGTTTTAACACAAGGTCTGAGGAGTCGTAAAGAGTAACTCGTTCTGCTCTCAGCACTAGTCAGTTTAGGCCTGCTTCTTAAGTACCTCGATAGTGCTGAACTGTGCATCGTGCTTTTGAGTTGCATGCATATCATAGAATACTGGTCTGTGAATATTGCAAAATTGCTGTATGTAGAACATCCCTCATATGGTGCTGATGCAGCTTCTGCTAGTGCAGATCCATGTGCACGTGCATCTCGCATGCTCATATGAGTCTGCACGTTCTCTCCCATGTTATGCACAGCTTTTGCGCACAGCCCATTTGAATGCTTTGTTTAAGGCATTGGGCAGCTAAGAGCGTGTGTTGAGCTTTACACAAGGCAACTGCACCAGCCTCCACATCCATGTTGCAGCCTGTGTGGAGTCATCATTCAGTCCTGGAAAGAAAACATAACATTAAAGGGATTTTCCTTCAATGAGGAAAGACAGTATAGCTGAGAAGATAGACTCCTGCCACTGAAAAAACATAAGAAAAGCCAGAGAAAACAGGAGAGAGACGGAAAGGAAGTGTAACAGTTGCTCTCCAAGCAACTGGGAGTGGTGGAATCGGATCAAAAGATTCTGCAAAATAACCAAATTTACAGTGAATTTCTAAAATCACCTAACCAGTGATTTTTTTCTTGTTTCCCTAGCAAAAGAGTTAAATTGGAGTGGGTTGTGGTATACTTGGGAGCTGTTAGAAAGGCGTGCTCCCCTGAACAGAAGATAGGGTTGAGCTGCTTATGCTTGGATGCTGCTTTGAACAGTGGCCTGCAAGTATTCCACACCTCATAGGACAGGAAATGTTGTGGGTTCTGGATTTCATCCAGAAGCCAGGGATCTAGTTCTTAAAAATACTTAAGCCCGTATCAAGGGACTGAAAGTGTCCGAGAAGAGGAGAAAATTGAAGTGCACTAACTATAGAGTTCTAACTCTGGATTTTAATTGAATTCCATATAGCCTTTTGATAGGGCTTGACCATTTATTTTTCACCTGTTCTGTTTGACTTGTAACAGCATTAGGAGGGGCAGAAGTACCCAAGCCTGAGGGATTTAATTGGGAGTAGAGCTATTGATACCTGCATTAAAGATCTCAAAGGCAGAACTGATGTCCGCTGGTCACCAGTGTTTGGCCTCACCTTGGTAATAAAGTAGACCAGTGACTACTGGTGTGGTTGTTATGGGACTTAAAGGCCTGGAAGACCTGCTTGCATTTGGTGAGCTGATTGGTAATGCCCAGTCCATGCTACCTCTTTGAATGACCATAAACTTGGTCACTCCTTGTGGATAACCAGTCTGAAAGGGAAGTCCCAGTGGGTCCCAGAAGGCCCCTGCTCCTTTGGCCCTCCCACTATTTCAATGCCAGTGCAGGACAAAAAGGGGAACAGGGCATATCTAAGGAGCAGCGTCTCCAAATAATTTAGTTTAGTGTATACCATTTCAGCAATGAACTTCATTCCTATGCCAGGATATGTAGAGTATGATTTCAGATTCTCAAATTTACAGCTAACACCAACTGTAGTACTTGCATCATGCCAAAGAAAACTTCCTTCTGAAGTTTATTGGATGAAACATCTATGGGCAGCCTATATATGCTTGAAAATTCTAATCAGGCCTGGTGCCCAATATGATGAGAAATATAGTTATTCTTCTTCTGGATTGCTTCTTGGTCTCTGACTACATTTCTTAGTAGTTGAGGATCTTCTCCCTCTCTACCCACTTCACAGGATACTCATTTGGAACTGACACCTAATGCTGTTTTGGTGTTTTCCTCTTTCCCACTATGTCTTGTTTGCTTGCACCCAACTTTTAATCTCTGTCAGAATAGAATGTCCCAGGTGATTCTAACCTCTTCATTCTCTATAATTCCTAAGGTCATGATCCCAGTGCTTTTCTAGTAGGTGATGGTTATGGCCATATATGATCTTATTGTGCCTTTCTGTATAGAAATTTTCTGCCATCAGAACTGTGCAGCCAGCTATGAGGTAGGTAACCATTTCCAGCTCTCTCTTATGAAACACATTAGGAACCACCACCCAGGAAAAAGATTTAGGCGTCATCATGAATAACATGTTAAAACCCTCTGCCCAGTGTGCAGCGGCGGCCAAGAGAGCAAATAGAATGCTAGGTATCATAAGGAAAGGAATGGAAAATAAAACAAAGGATATTATAATGCCTCTGTAGCGTTCCATGGTGTGACTGCACCTTGAAATTGTGTGCAATTCGGGTCACTTTATCTTAAAAAGGATATAGCATTATTGGAAAAGGTACAGAAAAGAGCCACCAAAATGGTAAAGGGGATGGACGGATAACCCTATGAAGAGAGGCTAAAAAGGTTAGGGCTCTTCAACCTGGAAAAGAAACAGCTGATGGGAGATATGATAGAGGTCTATAAATTAATGAATGGAGTGAAACAGGTAAATGTAGATCAATTCTTTATGTCATCAGAATATAGAAAGGCTAGGGGACATGCAATGAAGCTGCAGGATAATCTATTTAAGACTAATAAGAGAAAATATTTTTTCTCTCAATGTGTAATCAAACTCTGGTATTTGTTACTGGAGGATATAGTAAAAGCTGTTAGTGTAGCTGGGTTTAAAAAAGGTTTGGACAAGTTCCTGGAGCAAAGGTCCATAAACCATTACTAGAAGAGACCCAGGACATCACTGCTTGACCCAGTACAAGCATTGTGGAACCTGTGTCTTTTGGGGAAACTGCTAGGTACTTATTACCTAGATTGGCCACTGTTGGAAACAGGATACTGAGCTTGATAGACCTTGGTCTGACCCAGTATGGCATATCCTATGTTCTTATATATAGCCATTCTACCAGTTTTTTTCTATTCTTCTTGTGAAACATCGCATCTGTAATCCACTGTCCTGGGCTGCAACCTCTCTCATTCTTGGGTTTTAGTTCACCTCTTCTTAACCATTCATGTGTCATGACTGATAATACACTAATCCTTTGGGTGACAGTTACATTCCCTAGGAGTGATAAGAGAAACTGAAATTGGTTTATCAACTCAAACTTTAGCAGACACTGAGGTAAGGATATTAATACAATCTCTATTATTGAGCATACTTGAGTGCTGTAATACTTTTCTTTAACCACTTTCCTTTTAATCCTACATAAAATATATGTGATTGTGAGGTTCTTTTTAGGTGGTAAGAAAATGAAAGTGCCTGACCATTGTTGAAGAAACAGCACTGTCTTCCCATTAAGGAAATACAGTATGCTTTAAGTTTATCTTAGGGCTTGATATTGAATTGACCCAGCTATGCGCCACTAAGGCGCATAGCCATTCCTGATGACCTCTAACCCCGGATATTCAATGCTGGGTCATATGCGCCCCTGGCATTGAATAACCAGGATTGCCGCACATGCCCCAGAGCCGCAGAAGCTAACCGGGTATTGACGATACTTGCACCACTACCCAGTTAGCTCCTGTGAGTAAAACTAGGCCAACCTTGGCTTCACCTAGTTTTACCCTCAGGTCACTAACCAGGTAGCCGTGCAATATCACTGTTACCCTGTTAGCAAATGTCGCTGCCTCTGCTCCACCCCAGAACGCCCACATGATGCCCCAATGCTAAGCGATCAGCATCGGGGTATGTAGGGGAGATAATCGGGGATAATACATCCCACTAAATGGCATTTACACAGTTTACAGGTCTGTAAACAATGTAAATGCCTTTCGAATATTGGGCCCTTAGTGACTATTTTTAAAGCAGTTAGATTAAGTAGACCTCTGTATTTGAAGAACAGATTAAGGGTATATGACCCAGGACGATTTCCCCATTCTTCTCAGGGCAATTTTTTGGGGGTGCCACACCTTTGTTTGGAAATGTGAAAAGCCAGAGCATTTGGTGTAATTGGTCCTGTGCAATGGAACACTCTGCCAGTCTTTTTGAGAGAGGAGGAAAATTTAATTAATTTTAGAAAGGGATTGAAAACTTTATTATTCCTTGTTAAGGGCTAAATCCACTATTGTTTTGTACATGGATTGCTGTGTTATTCTATTGATGGTATTGATAGTAAAGAATATATAGGGTGATCATGTATACTTTTATATTTGACAATATTCAATATGTAAGATTGTTTTCATTGATATGTTTATTGTTCTTGTTAGTCTGTTCCTCAATCTGACTATTTTATTCTAGACTTTGATCGCCAAATGATTCCTGGAGTAATACTTTGTATTTCCCACTGTACTTATACATTTGTCACTTTTTTCCTCATTTACTGATCTAATTTTTTAAAGAGTTTCTCTTTTCTAAATTGTTGTTTCCTTCCTTATGTGTACTGGTAGACGCTCACTCATTTGCTCTAGTGATTGGCATACTTTTCCAAGTTTAATGATAGAGAGAGATTTTGGATGTTTACTTTCATATTTCAGCATTTTTGTATGTTTGGTTCTGATGACATATAGCATTGCTGTATGTCTGATCTGTTTCTGTAAAGCCCATTCCACTCTCAACATATACTGCTTTTATAGTTTATTTTATGGATATGGAGGAGTTTTCTTGCTCATACATAGAAGCCAATCTATAATTCTGAAGCTGCATGGGTATGAGAATTGCTAGCTGATGACTTTTTAAATATAATTTTGTGATGTTAAAGTACTCTTCAATAACAATTTTTATCTTCTATAATATTCTTTGCTGATCTCTCAGTAATTGTTGCTTGTCACTTCTTTCTCTTCTCCTAGGTATTTATATACATCTTCCTGTTCAAGTTCCCTGATGTCAAAAACCTCAGTCAAGGGAGGCGGAGCCAGCTGCAGACAAAGATGGCCACGTGAATCGCTTCTCCCGCGGACCCGTGCTGAATTAGTACCCCACCACCCAAAATAAAGCCTACTAACCTGAAGAATTGCCCAGTTGGTAAAGTTTGGCATGTCCTGTTCTAAACAAACGCGCTTGGACTTTGCCGGGGGGACGGGCACCGGTTCGAAGAGAGCGAAATCAGATCCTCCGTCTCCCCTTAAGATGGCGGCACAGAAAGAACACTCAGAGGGATTTCAAGAACTTCTGAGCGAAATTAGATCTGTGCGGGCGCTCGTCGAGAACAGTGGAGAAACACTTACGTCGGTACAAACGGAGCTGAAGGAGGTACGAAGTGCACTGGAGGTTTTAACTCTTCGAATAGATAAGCTGGAAGAGAGGGTGGCCAAGCAGGAGGACTGCGTCATGGAGGTGAAGCAGGCCTCTAAACGCATGGAGAAATTGGAGCGGCTGGTGGAGGACATGAATAATAGATCTCGCAGAAATAACATTCGCATAATTGGTCTTCCTGAAGGTGTGGAAGGGAATGATCCAATATCGTTCTTGGAGGGTTTGATACCCCGACTTCTTAAAATTGACTTTCAGAAGCCGTTTGAGATAGAAAGGGCACACAGAATCCCATCTCAGAGAGGAATGCGCGATGGGAAGCCCAGGCCTATGATCCTTTGTGTGTTACGCTACCAGCAAGTGTCTCAAATTATGATGGCGGCTAGGGCTTCGACACAGCTACAATTTGAAGGGCAAAGATTATTTTTCTACCCAGATTACAGCAAGAGCACAGCTGAGAGGAGAAAGCAATTTTTGGTACTGCGACCTAGGCTGAAAAAGGCCCGCTACGGCCTTTTCTATCCAGCGTGTCTTAAGGTCACTCTGCACAACTCCACGAAGACATTTGAGGATCCTAGATCTTTGGAGAGGTTTATTGAAGAACAAGAGTGCCTTCAAATGTCTTGAACGCTCAGGACTTTTTTCTTCCTCAAGGCTTTTGACTGTGGGCATGAAGACCTTCCTGTGAGGGAGGGCATACCAAGGGTGGCTGGATGACTTGGAAGCTGTATTCTTAGTTACTCTATTGTTATACTAGGGTAACTTGTTCTGTTCAAATTGCTTTCAGTTGCCCTTGTGTGGGTTAGTAGGTGATCCTCTTTTTGTGTTGATAGTTTGGGGGGAGAGGGTTTCATTGTCTGTCAGGATGGTGGTATCATCATGTGTATTATGTTTAATATTGTAAGGGCTCGGGTCTGGCGGGGGCCATAAGTTCCGTGCTGTCTCACCTGGGGGAGGGTGATTGCCCTTTTTGGGGTTGGGGATGGCTCTTTACTGATTGGGTTAGGACCATTGGGCTCTGGTGCTCTGGTTATCATGAATCTGGCAGATTCCAGGCCGTTTGGCAAGCGCAGCAATGGCGACAAGGTAAAGTGGGATAAAATTGACGTCCCTTAATGTCAAAGGGATATAAAACCCTATAAAAAGGAAAAAGATTTTGAGTTATGGTAAAAAGCAGCGAGTTGACATTTTGTTGCTACAAGAAACACATTTGAACACCTTGGAATCAAGGAAGCTGGGTGGAGGGTATTATGTGCTGGCTGGTCATGCTCCGGCAGCTCATAAGAAAAACGGGGTGGCTATCCTAGTTCGTAGTGCGTTAGGAGCCTCGGTAGAGGCAACCAGTAATGATGTTGAGGGCAGGTGGGCTATGACAAGGATGCTTATCAATGGGTCGAAATTGATGTTGTTTAATGTATACGCTCCAAATATAGATGATCCAGGTTTTTTCCAGTTATTAGTTGCAAAGGTGCAAGAAGAGGCGCAGTGGCCCTTAGTAATAGGTGTTGACTTTAACATGATATTAGACCCCATTTTGGACCGCTGTCCGAGTAAAAAAGAGGCCCACTCTCGGGCTAGTATTGTACTTAAGGCTGGTATAGTGTCTCTAGGACTTGTGGATATTTGTAGGCTGCTTCACCCTACTGAAAAAGATTTTACATTTTTTTCACCTCCTCATAATTCACAGTCCCGTATTGATTATTTTTTAATTTCTAAAATTTTGGTTACTGAAACGAAATATGCTGACATTAAGGCTCGGCATATCTCAGATCATGCAGCTATTACTTTAGGGCTTCAATCGTTGGAGGGAGAAGCACGTTCAGAGATGTGGTCTTTTAGGAGGTCTCTCTTGGCGGAGGTGGACTTCCAGGAAACTATTAAGATGGCTCTCGCCGAGTATTTTAAGATCAATGTCCCTTCAGATACAGCGGGTTGGGCATGGTGGGAGGCGTGTAAAGCGACAATGAGAGCTGTGATTATGAGCTATTCCATTAAAGAGGCTAAGTTGAAGGCAGCACAACTTAATTTGCTAGAAGAACAAATTAAAGTGGGGGAGCGGCTCTGGTTTAAAACTGCAGAGAAGCATATCTTGGGGAGATTGCAAAGGCTGCGGGGACAATATAATTCTATATTAAGCTCGGAGGTTGAGCAAGTCATGCGTTTGCAACAATCTCGTTATTATATAGAGCAAAACAGGGCAGGCAAAATATTGGCTTCTGTTCTAAAAGGTAAGCAAAATAGAACTCATATCACTAGTTTAGCAGGTGATAATCAGGTTATGTTAAAAAAAAGCGGGCACATTTTAGAGGCTTTTTCAAAGTTTTATGCTAAGTTATATGACTCTGAAATATCTGCTTCTAGTGCACAAATTGAAGGGTTTTTTAGTCAACTAGAGCACCCGGTTTTAACAGCAGACCAAATCAAAGAATTGGAAGAACCCCTGGGGGAGGAGGAGATTCAGCAGGCTATACGTTCCTTAGCATCGGGAAAGGCTGCCGGGCCGGACGGCATTCCTAATGAGTTTTATAAAACCTTTCTCCAGGATCTTACTCCTTGGCTGTTGCAATATTTTCAACTTTTGCAGGTGCCTCAGGGGGACACTGGGCGCTTATCTGATGCCACGATTGTGGTCCTCGAGAAGCCGGGCAGGGATCCTACACTGGTCGGTAATTATCGGCCCATTTCGCTTTTGAATGCGGATTACAAGATATATGCAACAGTGTTGGCACGACGCATGACGTGGGTTCTGCCGGGGTTGATACATGCCAACCAGTGTGGGTTTATTCCAGGCCGCTCAACAGCAGATAATGCTAGATTATTATGTAATGTGATCCTAAAAGCAAATACTTTGGATTTCACGATAGTGGGCCTGTCCTTAGATGCCGAAAAGGCATTTGACAGGTTGGAATGGCCTTTTTTGTTTAAAGTTTTGGAATGGTTTGTTTTTGGTCCACGCTTTATACATATGTTGCAGTTTCTGTATGCTAACCCGACTGCTCGTATCTTAGCAAATGGCTTGCTTTCCCTCCCTTTTGCATTGCGTAGAGGCACACGGCAGGGGTGCCCTCTCTCTCCCCTTCTCTTTAATTTAGCATTAGAGCCTCTAAATCTGGCTATTAGACAATCTGTGGCCATTAAGGGGATAGAGGTCGGAGACATGCAGATTAAACTTTCGGCTTATGCTGACGACCTCCTGCTTTTTACTCAGCCTTCTTCGGTAGCCGCAATATTAAAGTTGATAAAGAACTATTTGACTGTCTCTGGATATAAAATAAACTGGAGTAAATCAATAGCCTTCCCTCTAAACAGTTTGAGCATGGTGGCTTTGATGGCAGAGTTTCCGTTTCAGTGGGAGACAGGTCTGATAAAATATTTAGGAGTTCGATATTGTGCTTCCATGGAGGAAACCCTGCAGGTTAATTGTAGAATCTTAAAAGAAACAGTACGGAACTTGGTTCTGAACTGGTCGCCTCTACAACTCACTTGGTGGGGCAGGTTAGAGACAATAAAAATGACAATCACTCCTAAAATAAATTATATTTTAGGTATGCTCCCTTTAGAGCTACCTCCAGTAGTTTACAAATCTTTAGAAAGAGTGGTGCTTGATTTTTTGTGGGCTGGGAAGTGTCCTAGAATTGCAGCATATAAGTTGAAGCTAACCAGAGATAAAGGGGGGGTATCATTCCCTAATTTTTATCACTATCATATGGCCTCTATTTTGCGGCAAGGGGCTTTATGGCTAGTGTATGAGGAGTTGCTGCAAAAGCCTGTTTGGTTAGAGGTTGAAGCTAGGCTGGCTTCTCCTTATCCTTTGCAAGGGCTTCCGGGATCCAGGATCATAGACCCATTGGGAGCGCTTCAGATAGTCAGAGCTACTCAAGAAGTCTATCTAACCGCGGCCACATTGGTAGAGAAAGATAACCCTCCCTCTAAAGCTTTGCCTCTTTGGCGGAACCCTTTGTTTAAGATAAGGAATAATACCATAGCTTGGAGGAGGTGGCAGAACTGTGGTATATGGGTGTTAGGGCAGTTGCTTATAGGGGGCCAATGGAAAGATTATGCTGCCTTGCGGAAAGAATTCTCCTTGCCGAAGGCATGCTTTTTCCAATGGCTTCAAATAAAACATTGTGTTAAATCAGTTGTTGCTGACCTTGCCAATCTGCCAGACTCTGGTTATTTAACCGGGTTAATTAGTAGCATCGCAGTGCAGCCAAAAGCAATCTCGGCACTGTACGCCTTTTTTAGAGACTGCTCCTCACTGTTCATTATTAGGCCTTGTAAAGGTCTGGGAAAGAGATGTGGGCACTGTGGTACCTACTGACAAGTGGGTGAAGCTTTGGCGGTATGTAACCAGAGTTACTAGGTCAGCAGCGCTTACGCAATCTCTATTTTCTTTCCTACACCGTGCTCATATAACCCCAATTAAACTAGCCAAATGGGATAAACAGGCTAATGGTCAGTGTTGGACGTGTGGCGAACGGACCGGCACTCTAAGCCACATGATCCTGGAGTGCCCTGGATACCAGTCTGGAATAGAATTCAGATGATTCTGAAATTTTCTTCCCCTTTGACTTGGAATATTCTTTGTCTACGATCTGTTGCATATATCCCGCTGCTACATAAGGAAAAGCGCTTTTTGCTGAATTATATGATGGCGATTGCCTTGAAGCTTATTTTCGAAAATTGGAAGTCTATCCTTACTTTGGATTGGAATATTTGGTGGAACAAGTTATGTATATATGTCAGTCTTGATAAAACTTATAGTAAGGTGCACTGTAGTGGGAATTTAATGTTTAATGCCAAGAAATGGGAGCTTTTAGATGAGTATGTTGCCAGATCAATAGTGTAATTAGGAGTAGCCCAAAAACGAAGCGCTATATTGCTTGTTGAGTGTCACCCTTTCGTAAAGAGTCGGGGGGGGGAGGGATATGTTTGTTTTTTGTTTTTTGTTATTGTATAATTGTGTGTATTTTGTTGTGGTATAACGGTTATGTATGAAAATTTAAAAACATTAATTAAAAAAAAGTCAAGAAGATTTTTTTTTCAGTTTTGCTCAATATTTCTCTAAGAAGGTTGCCTTAGCACATTTGTCAAGATCAGAAGTAATCTACAAACAGTAAGTATTAATACAAGGCATACACAGCACTGTACAGACATGTAAGAGATGGTTCCTGCTCATCAAAGCTTATAATCTTGTAAAGAGAGACAACTGGGGACTAGTATATGTCTAGGGGAATCACATAGTTGGAAAGCAGGAGACTAAGGGGTATGTTTACTAAACCGTCCTAATGTGCGCCCGGCGCTAGTGTGCAGGATGCCATATAAGGAGTGGGTGTTTCAGTCTTAAAGCAGCAAAATGGGAGTATTACGCGATAACGCGCACTGCTGCGCACATGATCATGCGAAGTGCCGCTAAGCGCGTTACCGCGCGGTAATCTTAAGTAGGTGCACAGACAGACAAACATAGAAGCAGAAGTGTAGCACAATGGTTAATACACTGACTGATGATACAGGGGTCATGAGTTTGATCCCCCAGTGTGCCTAATGCATAAGGCTGGCTGAGGTATCAGCTGTGACATGTAAGTATTGTTTCATGAGGCATTTTATTTATTGCTGCCAGCAAACACACCCTCACATGCCATAACATAAGGTGCCGCATAAGGCACCCTATAAGGCACCCCATAGGGCACATTATAAAGTGCACTGTCCGCCACGGCACCCTATAATGTCCCCTATAGGGCACCCTATAAGGCGCTCCATAGGACACCTTATAAGGCACCTTATACGGACTGTAACCATAAGGTGCCTCAGAAGGCGCTTTATAGGGTGCCCTATAAGGCACCTTATGGTTACAGTACCCTGAGGGTGTTTTGCTGGCAGCACTAATGTACATTAAAAAAAGACAATGCTTTGGACAGCCCTATCAAAGAACCCCTACTGTGGGTTTGAACCCATGACCTCTGGCTCCACAAGTAGTGAAATAACCAGTGGGCTACAGCTCCATAGCTGCTAGCAAACCCCTGGCTGGCTGCAGAAGGACTGCACGTCACCACACAAACAGTCTGCTGTGGTCAACAGGATAGGGTTAACACACCCATACCCATGATGCACTGCATATGCAAATCAGCAGTCTACAGATGATCACAAGATGGGGTATGCACCCCCACAGCACCTCGGCCTGGTAGGGGGAACTGACCGTGTGTGGTAATGGCACAGAGTAGCTACACACCGTCACATTGTGCAGGTATTGCACTCACCCTGAGGGTGAGGTGGGGCGCCCAGCACCAGGTCCACAGCAGAGATAGGCCATGCTGCAGGTCCCCAGCAGTGCTAATGTGTGAGATAGGTAGTTTCTGCAGACACACCTTGGATATGTCTGTATGTCTCAGTAAGGTTTAGCCCCTATGGACCCCTAGGAAGATTATGTACCACCACCCTCCTCCTCCAGGGCTGAGGGGGTTAAACAGGTCTCCCACCAACAGATCCACATTCTACCTCCCTGCAATGGTGGCAGTAGAGGGGACCATCAGCCCCAATAGTGCTGGGGAACAGACACCCTACAGCGCAGTCAATGTAGTTCTGTACACATCCATAACGCAGTAGCAGACAGACATTAGGCCTGGATATGCTAAGCTGCCCCCACCACTATCTGTCATTCTCCTGCAGCAAGCCTTCAGCCGCTGTACTCTGCAAGGCATTCCATCAAGACACATACCAACTGCAGATAGTCTGCTAGCTAGTCCATAATGCATGTTCCTGGTGGAAACGTGTGCACCCAGAACTGGGATGTCAGCATACACACGAAGCAGATAAGTCAGTGACTGGGCCCCAAAAGGGAACACATATATAACACATGAGAGAAATACAACAGAGCACTATGGGGGAGCCTAGCCATGCCGTGGTCACTGCTCAGTCAGGGTGAGAGTGATCTCCCAGCGGAACATGCTGTGGCCACCCTGTCTGTGCAGGTGGTGGCCGGGCACTACAATGTAACAGCCAGTGCCCTATGCCCTGTGCAGATGCATCCTGGCCAGGCCACCCTGTCCGGGCTATACCCATGGTACCTTGCTCCTCATTATGCACATTGGCAGGCCAATACTGGCAACAGTGCTGGCAGTGTGGGCTGTGGAGGGTGTTTGCAGCCACCACACACTGGATAGACAGACACACACTCCCACACCTATGCCAGCATTGTGCTACTATAGAGGTGTTTAGCAGCCCTGGCCACCACACCAGTCCTGGGCACAGTGCAGGCATGGATATGGTACGCAATACTGTTGGGGGTCACTCCCCAGGGTGGTAAACACTGTCAGAGACCAGACCTGAAGCACACTCCACAGACATCAGAAAGGTTGCTATGATGGAGCTCAATCAGCAAACTGTGCTTAACGTAGGAATTGCTATCTGTCAGTAATCATAGCAAACGTTTGATAGCTGTGTACCGTATTCCCAGGTGTAGGGTGGCATTGCTAAGGTATGCAAGTGCTAGTATTGGGAGATGCATGCAGGACCCAATGTCCTGCCTCTCCAGGAGGCATTGGCTAATGGAGCCTGTGGGTGTGGGTGTGTTTGTCCCTGTTGGCTGCTGCTTTACGGCAGAGGTTCCCAACTCCAGTCCTGGTGTGCCAAACACTGTTCGGGTTTTCATGCTGTCCCTCATGAATATGCATGAGATACATCAGCATACCATTGGGGTGGTGCATAGATATGCAGCACAGGCATCTTTATTAGAGGCAGCATGGAACCTGAATGGTGTTTGGCCCTCCAGGACTGCATTTGGGAGACTCTGCTCTAAGTAATGCAGCTGTTTATGGTGTCTTTGCTCTGTAAGGTAAAATGTAGGTGTTTTGGGCATGTTTATGTCATCTGCAATAAAGGTTCTGTCTGTATTAGCACGTTGTAGTAGTGGGTAAAATATGGGGACTGGGTTGGCAGACACCATAGCTGCGACTTGAACCTGTGACTTTCTGCCTCCTAACACACTGGTTGTGTGCACTGCACCACCGTGTTGCCACAGAGACAGTGTATTCCCTGGTGATACCATGACTGTTTGTCCGGCAGGGCCTGTCTGTTGCAGTGCATGGCACCCACCTACACAGGGCTAGGCCATGGTCTGCTCTGGGCAGCTGCCACTGCCCCCCTCCACCACCAGTACCCCTCTGCCACCATGCTGACATGCCCTTCTGCTGGTGGTGCTGGTGGTGTGCAGTCTCAAGCCATCCAGTGTGCAGGTAGGCGGCTGCCTATGGTGCAGGTTCTGGGGTAGGGGTGCCTGCATAGATGTCCACGCTTCCCCCCAACACCGCCTGCCAATGTTCTGTGCCCTTGGAGGTACCTGCTGGGTACTATCCCCCGTGACACTGTGATAAACACTCTCATGCCCATGTTGGGCCCTCATTAGTTGCTGTCTGGCTGCTGTACAGTTTCAGCATTCCTAAGTGCCACCTAGGCATCTGCCTAGTCCGCACTGTGCCCCAGCTGCACCACAGCATGTGCCGCCTGAAGCGCTCTGTATCCCCTTTCCCAGCATCTGTCCAGTTGCCCATTCCGACATGCCCGGCCTGCTGTTGTGGAACATGTGCATGCCATAGGAAACCTGTCCAATGGAGAGGGAAACCCTGATCAGTGCTATTTCACTGTGGGATCATTCACCTTGTATGGGGATGGAGCGTAGACCCTTCCAAAATTCATATCTTTTTTGGGGGGCTTTCTTGGGAGTGTTTTTTGATGTTTCCCATTACTATCACTATTGCCCAGCTTGGTTATGTTTTTTGTATATTTTGTTGGGGTCCTTTTCAATGTTTATTTGTACTTTTGTTCCGTGCACATGTATCACACTTATCACTTTTTGTAGGTTTCCCTGGTTTTGCTGTACATTGCTGACGGAAATGGTTTCTTTTCCCTTTAATTCAGCTCTAACGCCAGGGTTTCACTGGGGTTAGTTTTGAGCCTCGGATTTCACAGCGATGGTGTGCAGGGAGCCTCTCCCCTCCCACTCTCCACCCATTGACCCCTTCTCTCTGCCCCTGGGGAGCCTTCCTCCGCCCTCCGGGAGCCTTTCCCCGCCTTCAGCGCTAGTTTGCGCCGCAGCGTGCGTTATCGTGCGATATGGTACCTGTGCGCCTTAAAAAGCGCCATCATCGTGCGATAAGGTACCTTATCGCACGATAACATCGCAGAGCGCACGTTAAGACAGTTTAGTAAACATACCCCTAAGTGGATCAGGATCCAATGCAGACTTGAAGAGGTGAGTTTTTAGCCTAGATATGATATCTCTGGATTATTACCATCTTTATGGTTAAATATGTTTCCTAAACTGTTAGAGAACATCTGAAAACCATAAACTCGGTCATAATGAATAGCCAATCTATAAGTGATTTCTCATTGTGTCCCATAAGGCATCTCCCCTTTTGTCCCTCTCACTACCCCAATGCCAATGCAGGGCAAAAAGGGAAATGGAGTATAGTTGGTTATAATTATGTAACTTAGCCTAGATGCACCTACTCTCCTATGTGTTTTATTAGGTGTTGCTATGATTAATAAAACTGGGGCCGTACTATAACCATTCAATCTCTGTGTTAGGCATCATTGTTGTGTATATTATTTGGATACTTGAATTCCCTTGCTGGGACATGTCATGACTGTGATTATGTGTATGTCTGCATACTCCTTCAGTAATCAAAGTTTTCTTGCTTGTAACTACTATAGTATAGACATAAATAAATGTGTCTCTTCCCATCTGAAAAGACAAAAATCTACCGAAATATCTGTGGCTAGCCTCTCAAGGGGGCAAGCGTAGTCCTAGAGGAGCTGACATCATGCTCACTCTCTACCCCAATCCTATCCTAACCTACACTAAGGGGGATGTTTACTAAAAACCGGAAATGTGCGCGCCGCAAAAGAGCACACGGAAACGCGGCACTGAAACGCTAATAAACGCAATTAAACGTCCCGCACACGTGCATGTCACCCCCGCAAAGTTGCGCGGCACACTAACGGGCCTCATACAAGTGCGGGCCCGCAAATGTCCGATAGAGGTGTGGAACGGCTAAAGGAGGGCGGAGGAAGGCTCCGGAGGGGCGGAGGGGCGGAGGGACGGGGTCAATGGGTGGAGAGTGGGAGGGGAGAGGCTCCACACACAGTATCGGGCCCGAATTTGCATGTAAAAACTACCGCGAGGGAAACATTCGCGGTAGAAAGCATTTAAAGGGAAGAGAAACCATTTCCGTCAGCAATGTACAGGAAAACCGGGGAAACCAGCAAAACGTGAGCAGTGTGATACATGTGCACAGCACAAAAGTGCAAATAAAAATAGAAAATGACCACAACAGAACTATTAAAAATAGTAATTCAGCTGGGGAACAGTTATAGTGATGGGCAAATACAGAAAACACACCCAGCAAAGCTCCAGAAAAAAGAAATGAATTTTGGAAGGGTTTACGGAGCGGAGATTCTTCCAAAAAACATTTCCTTTTGTGGAGCTTTCCTGGGAGTGTTTGCTATGGTTGCCCATTAATATCACTGTTGCCCAGCGTGGTGATATTTTGTCCCCCATTTCCCGTGGTAATTTCCAGGGTTTATGTGCACGTTTGTCACCAGACAGGGTGCATATGCCCACAGTAAATTTGCGTAGAGCAGGGTTTGTGACTCCATCCTGCAAGGCTTACTACCTCCAGGGGCTGCACTGCCTATGTGGCCATAGTGTGGTGCAGTGGACAGAGTCAGTACCTCTAGGACCCGAGGGTCAGAGGTTCAAAGCCCAGCTGGGGCACTTGCCAGCCCAGTCCCTATATTTTACCCACCACTAAACACAGATAGCGCAGACACCCCTGTATTGCAGGGGACATAAGCATGGGGAAAACACCCATATCTTACCCAACAACGCACACACACCACAACAATTACCCACAGCCAAGTACCCCAAATGCAGTCCCATACTGCCACATTCCAATCAGGTCACCTGCTTTTTATGGGAGAAGCTCATGCCAGCATGTTGGCAGACGAGTACATGTGGTACAGGGGGCAATGGCTGCTAGCTACAGAAGACAGAGGCCTAGCCATGTGCAGGCTGGCACAGTCCACAGCAACAGACAGGCCCTGCCGGATCCACAGTCATGGACTATCCAGGGAATTAAGCCAAGCTGTGGCTACACGGTGGTGCAGTGCACACAGACAGTGCATGCAAGAATCAAAGGTCACAGGTTCAAAGACCAGCTGGAACTACCAGCAATCCTGCCCACATATTTTCCCCACAAATAAACAGTGACAGTAAGGACACACCTTTCGTGACGAGGACATATGCAATGGTAATATGTCTATCTTTTACCCCACTGAGCACAGACACCATGAACAGGGGCAGAACCTACAGCAGAATCCCCCAAATGCAGTCCTGGTGGGCCACACACCAGTCAGGTTCCATGCTGCCACTCATACAAATGCCTGTGCTGTATATCTATGCACCACCCCCACGGCATGTAGATGTAGCTCATGCATATTCATGAGGGACAGCAGGAAGACCCGAACAGTGTGATGCAAAACTGGGCTGGAGTGGGGAAGCGCTGCCGTAAAGCAGCAGCCAACAGGGGCAGACACACCCACACCCACACCCACAGGCCCCATTGGCCAATGTCTCCTGTAGAGGCAGAACATTGGACCCTGCGTGCATCTCCCAATACCAGCACCTGCATACCTTAGCAATGTCACCCTACACCTGAGGTACACAGCTCTGAAACGTTTGCTAAGAGTACAGGCTGATAGATATCCCTACGTTACGCACATACTGCTAGTTGACCCCATCCGAACAATCTGTTTGGTGTCTGCGGTGCGTGCTCCAGGCCTGGTCTCTGACGGTGTTCACCACCCTGGGGAGTGACCCCCAGCAGTACTGCGTACCATATCCATGCCTGTGCCGTGCCCAGGACCGGTGTGGTGGCCAAGGCTAATCACCCCCTCAATAGTAGCACAATGCTGGCATAGGTGTGGGAGTGTGTGTCTGTCTATACAGTGTGTGTTGGCTGCAAACACCTTCCCCAACCCACACTGCCAGCACTACTGCCAGTATTGGCCTGCCAATGTGCATAATGAGCAGCAAGGTACCATGGGTATAGGTCAGACATGGTGGGCTGGCCAGGATGCATCTGCACAGGGCATAGGGCACTGGCTGTGACATTGTAGTGCCAGGCCACCACCTACACAGACAGGGTGACCTCTGTATGTGCTGCTGGGGGAGCACTCTCACCCTGAGTGTGCAGTGATGACAGCATGGCTAGGCACCCCCATAGTGCTGTATTGTGTTTCTCTCTTGTGATATATATGGGTTTCCTGTTGGGGCCTCCTCACAGAACTCTCTGCTTGTGTGTGCTGCCACCCCAGTTTTGGGTGCATGCATTTCCATCAGGGCTAACCAGCAGACTGTTCACAGCTGGTATGTGTCTTGATGGAGTGCCTTGCAGGGTGCAGTGACTGATGGCTTGCTGCAGATGAATATCAGATAGTGCTGGGGTGCATCTTTGGATATCCAGGCTTAAAGTCTGTCTGATATTCTGTTTATGGATGGATGTGTGTGTGTGGAGCTGCTTGGACTGCCCTGTAGGGTGTCTGTTCCCCAGCAGGACTGGGGTTTGATGGTCCACTTTGCTGCCATTGGAGGGGGGAGGGGGGGAGGGGGGGGGGGGGGCGGAAATGGGGATCTGTTAGTGGGGGGGACCCTGTTTGCCACCCTTGGGTGGTGGTGGTGGTGGTAACTTTGACCACCTAGGGGTCCATGGGGGTTTCCACTAACTGAGACAGACAGGGATATCCAACATGTTTCTACAGCACCTTCCTATCTCACAGGTTAGTACTGTTTTGGAGCTCTGTCATGGCCTCATCCAGCCATGGCTGGTGTTGTGGACCTGGTCCTGGCCGCCACATCACACCCTCAGGGTGAGCACAGTACCCGCACAATGTGACGGTGTGTAGCTACTCTTTGCTGGTAGTCCACCCGCTCAGGACTCCCTACCAGGCCGAGGTGCTGTGTGGGTGCACATGGACAATTCCCCATACCAGGCCGGGTAGCTGTTGGGGTGCATTCCCCATGTTGTGTGCATCTGTGGACAGCTGATTTGCATGTGCAGTGCATCATGGGTACGGGTGGCCTAACCCTATCCTGTCTACAAAAGCAGACTGTCTGTGGGGTGATGTGCAGGCTCTTTGCTGTGAGCTATAGCCCAATGGTTACGTCACTCCCTGTACAGCCAGAGGTCATGGGTTCAAGCCCACAGTGGGGCCCTTTGATAGGGCTGTCCACAGCTTTATTTTTATTTACTGTACATATGTCTATGCCGGCAAAACCACACACAGCTTACTATACCCATTAGGTGCCTCTGAGGGTGCTTTATAGGGCGCCCTATAGGCCACCTTATGGTTGCCATCCATATAGGGTGCACTATACATTATCCTGTGTCGCAACATACATGGTGCCCTATAGGGGACATTCTAGGGTGCCTTGGCGGACAGTGCACTGTAACATGTGCCTTACGGGCATCCGTATGTTAACACACTGTGAGAGCGGGTTTACTAGTGGTGGGAAATAAAATATAAATGGAAGGCCTCCTACAGCACTCCTCACCATGATACATACTGCCCCAGCCAGCCTTGTTCACTGGGCACTGTGAGGGGTTGTATCCCTGGCCCCTGCACCATTGGTCAGTGTCCTAACCATTGTGCTGTGGCTCTGTTCCTGTGTTTGTGCATCCGCGCGCAGCCTTGTAGCCATCAGCGCGCCATCTTGTGGTGCACTAAATTAACAGCGTGCCGCCTTATGCTGCACAACATGGAAATGCCCCTAAAATAATGCCTCAGCCAGCTGTCTTCAATGGGCACTGTGGGGAATTGAACCCATGATCCCTGCACGAGGGGTCAGTGTCTTAACCATTGTGCTATGGCTCTGTTCTTGTTATTTGCACATCAGCACGCCACTTCTCCCTCCCACTATTGGACTGCCCCCTCACACATCAGCGCGCCACCTTCTGCCCACCGGCTCGCCGCCTTCTGTTGCCCACATTTATCAGCGCACTGCCTTCTGCCGCCCAAACCTACCAATGCGCCGCCATCTGCCGCCCACACTAAACAGTGCGCCGCCTCATGCCGTAATAAAAATAACAGTGCGCCGCCTTCTGCCGCCCAAAATTAATATGCCTCCTAACCACTTTTGCCCATAAATGTTGGTGTCTCAGCTGGTCTTTTTTGTTGGTGCAATGGGGGTTTGAACCCTTGGCCCCTGCACCATTGGTCGGTGTCTTCACCGTTGTACTACGGCTCTGTTGTTTGGTTTTGCAGCAGCGCCCCACTTAGCCTTCCCACGCGCTAATGTGGGCCCCGCACATTAGCGCGACGCACACACGTACGGTCCAGTTTTTTGCTTTTTTCTGCCTGGCCCGCCCACTCCTTATATGGCACCAGCACACTAACGGGGACCCGCACAGCAACAGAGTTTAGTAAACATACCCCTAAGCATTTAGTGTAGGGTTTTTTACCACAATATTTTTCCATGTGGTACCCGTTAGCATAGGCCCACACTAATTGTTACCACATGATAAAACCCATGCTAAGTACTTAACATACAGTAATAAATATGTCCCTATATGTGTTAATTCATAGGTTAATGCCTGGTTAATTGTGCACAATGTCATACATTGTATTAAAAGAACTAAATAAATGTGCAATGAATGCTTATCCCTAGACTATAAAGTTTTTGCCTAGTTTGACAGATATATTCCATTCATCATGTTCCTTACAAATATTTCTAGGTATTTTAGTGAAATAACAACCACCACATTTTATTTGCAGAATTGGGTTAGAAATCCTCCAACCTAATGATGTGCAATAATTGCAATTTTACACTCTTTCAAGGCTTATTTAAAACCTATTAGTGCACATGAATAATTTTAAATTGAAGTTAATGTCATTTGCATTGACACATTTAACTTATTACTTAGATCTGCACAAGCAAGGACACTGTTATGGTTTCTTATATAGTCTTGAAAAGGTGATTGGTCTTATGCATAAAGAAGCCAATTTTAGAAAGGTCATGGTGAATGAGAATGTCTTGGCTGGAATGTGGAAATTCCCACTGCATTTTGCAAAGGCTCTGCCAAACAGAGCCTCTTGTAAAATAAATGTAAGTACCTCCCAGCAGACCCTTCACCCCAACCCTCTTTAAACCCCCTCTCCAGGTCTTATCTGGTTCCTAGCAGTCTAGTAGAAGCAGGCAAACCTAATCACTAGACAAATTAGGCAGTCACCTAGGGCAGCAGCAGCTTCTGGAGAGGCAGCAAAGAACTGCTACAGCCAAAGCATATCAATAGGTCCAGGCAGCCATACAAACTCAATCATTAGTGCATACATTTACCCACAATGTGCATCTAGTCCAGTTTTCCTTGGAAGTGGATTTTGGAAATTTCTTTTATTATGCATATATTTATAAAACGATCTAATATTTAGAAGTATGATTACAATTGAGTTTAATAAACAAACTCTTGGGGGAGAAGGGACACACTAGAGGTCTAAAAGCTAATGGCAAGGGGGCGCAAGGCTGAAGTTTTACCGAAGGTGCCTATTACCTTTGCATTGGCCCTGAATGGAAGCAGGCACAATCCCTAGTTGCTCCTGCTCTTCAGAGTCTTGAATTGATTTTGCTCTTATTTGGCAGCCTAACCCCTGGTTGTAGCACTGCAAGATTACCTTTAGGGGAATGGGGATTTTCAGGAGAAGGGTCACATCAGGGCGTTTGCCTTTCTGGGAAGAGGGCTTTCATAGGGAAGGCTGGCTATCAGAGAGGTGTCAGCAAGGTGATCAGATGTCAGGGGAAGTCGAGTATGGGGACTTGGGTGTCAAGGGGTTAATCAACCTTGGTCTTTATATTTCCCCGTCAAGCAGGTGCTTATGCTTGCATCTAGGCAGGTAGAGATGCCAACATCTATAATTTTTTAATATCAATTTGTATTCCCCTTGAAAATTAGGAAATGTCAATATTTCAGATCTGAACATCCAACCAAACAGCACTGCTCACTTGCAAAGACACAAAACCACCAGGCTCAAGCAAAGTGTGATTCCAAACCTTTTATTGATTGCTTCACCCCTCATTGGACTGCTAAGGGCCACCCCGCACAGTCGTGTTTCGGCACTGCCTTTGTTAGGGGATTGGCAAAATAAGGCACCTTATGCTTCTTGTGCTTGATCTTTAAAAAAAAAACACTTTCTCACTGCAACATTGAATTCCAGTCATTGCAATGAAAAAGGTAGTTCAGTGTGGCCTCTCCTTATTGGCTAACAAAAATGCTAAATCAATATTCAATTGAGCATTCATCCAGTACTTGAGTAACAGCAGATATCCACTGTTCTTCCCTAGTCGTCCTAGTTTTCATTGTAGTAGTTAAGTACTGTAAGATGCTCCTTTGTACCATTGCCTTATTCCCCTGCCTTTCCCTCCTGTTAAACTTTTCAATCCGCAGTACTCCACTCAATTGGTAAAAATCAAATAGAGCACTCAAATAAGTGTCTCTTTACAAGATTTTTCCACAATCTTTTGCATTTCAAGGCTCTATTCATTAGTTTAAATAATTATTCAAAATGTTCCAGTTTATTGTTCTCCCTTCCTAGCTGCTGCTTTCTGGGAAAGTGCCGTAAGTGGAGCACCATCAATCAGTGAAAGCATCAGAGAAGCAAAGGCTTTTCCCTTTCTTTTGGAGCACAAAATAAAGACTGCAGCTGTGACCCTTAAAAGCCAGCATCCAATTTACTGCTTTTGTAGAAGACAGCATTGAGCTGTGACCTCATCTTTAGTTTTTGCAAGAATTTGATTCACTGTATGGTGTGGAACCACAGGAAACAGGAAAGCTGTATGCTGCTGAAATCATAATTAGGCATGATAATGAATGCAATAACGGGTGGAAAATGTAAATTAATACTGAATTTCAAGTCATGGTTTTGATGTGTTCTAACTTCAGCATAAATATTGCTATGTTGACCTGAAAACCTTATATTGAAAGTTATACTTGGGTGGGTGATATACTCTAGAGAAACTGCATTTATACAGATTCTATAAAATTCAGGATAAGGAAAAAATCGAAGGGCAAGATGGAGCAATCATTAAAATGATTTTGTTCATCATACACTAATAAAAAGGCAGGAGTGTTTAGAGACGTCCACCTATTTCTAGCAGACTGCACTGGTTCCCCCATGGTACATCCAGTTTTTTGTTAGCATGCAAGCAATAATATTCATATTTTCATTTTATGGTTTGTGTCCTATTCTGATTTGTTCTGTAGAATTCTTGATGTCACTGACTACATTGAAACTATCCTGTGCTGGTGTTACAAGTGATTTCTTCAGCATGGTGCAGACACTCTCTTCATCACACTCATCAGGGGCCTTGATAAGCCACATCAAGGCTATGCAATGATATTCCTGGACATTAGTGCCACCTTTGACTCCATCTCGCACCACACCCTATTGACAAGACTCAGTGACATAGGCCTTCATAGGAGCACGATAGACTGGTTTATCTCATTCCTTTCTGATAGACAGATACAGGTAAAAACTGGTCCTCTCAAATCCAACTTTTTTTCAGCCTAAGGCAAGGAATGCCACAAGGATCAGTTTTATCGGCTCAGTTATTACAGTTCACCCATCTGTAACCTGCTAAGAAACTTCAACATGCACTTTCACCTGTATGCCGATGACATCATGTTCTACATGCCCATCCACACTAACCCCAGAATTCTCAGCCACCTTGGATTGCTTCACAGCCATCATGGAATTCCTTGCAAGACTAAGGGGTATGTTTACTAAAACCCCGGTAAGGTGCGGGCCCCGGTAGTGTGCGGGTGCCATATAAGGAGTGGGCGTTCCGTCCTGAAAAAGAAAAGCTGGAATTTAAATATGCGCTAAGGTGCGCGGCGCCCTTGTACGCCCCGCACCTTAGCGCATCAGATGGCTGCGCGGGAGGCATATGTGGTACGCTGATGTGCAAGCAGAAAAGCAGAGCCACAGCACAATAGCTAAAACACTAACCAACGGTGCAGGGATCAGGGGTTCGATTCCCCACAGTACCCAATGAAGACAGCTAGCTGAGGCAGTAATTTATGAGTCGCAGAAATACTGTGCGCTGATGTTTTTGGCGGCATATTAATACTGGGCGGCCTAAGGCAGCGCGCTGATGTTTTTGGCAGCATATTAATACTGGGCGGCCTAAGGCGGCGCGATGATGTCTATGGAGGCAGTATAATACTGGGCGGTATAAGTGGCGCGCTGATGGACAGAAAAAAAAGAGCAGAGCCACAGCACAATGGTTAAGACACTGACCAACAGTGCAGGGATCAGGGATTCAATCCCCCACAGTGCCCAATGGAGGCAGCTGGCTGAGGCATTATTTTAGGAGGCATATAAATGATGGGCGGCATAAGGCGGCGAGCTGATGGGCACAAGGTGGAGCGCCAATGTTTTAGGAGGCATGTTAATATTGGGCGGCTTAAGGCGGCGCGCTGATGTGTAATCACAGGAACAGAACCACAGCACAATGGTTAAAACACTGACCAATGGTGCAAGGATTAGGGGTTCAATCCCCCCAAAGTGCCCAATGAAGACAGCTGGCTGAGGCAAAATATATTATGGGGCAGATTGCTTAAGGAGGCATTTTAGTCATATTTTAATTGCCACTACTAGCAAACGCACTCCCAAAGCGTGTTAACATCAGGTGCCCTATAAGGCACATTTTAAAGTGCACTGTCAGCCAAGGCACCCTAGAATGTTGCTTATAGGGCACTTTAGAGGGTGCCGTATGAGGTACCGCAAGGTCAGTGTACTGTTTTTTATGGCAGCACTGTGCAGTTTAAGGAATGAAAAGCATACGTAGGTGCGCTGACAAAAAAGGAGGAGCAGCAGTGGAGCACAATGGTTAAGGCACTGACTGCTGATACAGGGGTCATGGGTTTGCTCCCCAGTGTGCCTAATACGTAAGGCTGGCTGTGGCATCAGCTTTGCATTGTACATATTTTGGCCTGCAGCACTTTATATTTATGTTATTAATTGCTGCCAGCAAACACGCCCTCACGTGCCGTAATTGAAGGTGCCGTATAAGGCACCCTATAAGGCACTCCATAGGGCACATTATAAATTGCACTGTCCGCCACAGCACCCTAAAATGTCCCCTATAGGGCACCCTATAGGTTGCGTCACAGGAGAATGTATAGTGCACCTTATATGGACGGGAACCATAAGGTGCCCTATAGGGCGCCCTATAAAGCACCCTCAGAGGCACCTTATGGGTACAGTACGCTGAGGGTGTTTTTGCTGGCATCAAAATATGTACATTAAAAAAAGATAATGTGTTGGACAACCCTATCAAATAACCCCACTGTGGGTTTGAACCCATGACCTCTGGCTTCAGAGGCAGTGCAGTAACCAGTAACTATAGCTGCTAGCAAGCCCCTAGCTGGCTGCAGAGGGCATGCATGTCACCACACAGACAGTCTGCTGTGGTCACCAGGATAGGGTTAGCCTACCCATACCAGCTGTCCACAGATTAACACAAGATGTGCAATGCACCCCCACAGCACCTCTGCTGTTGAACCCCCGGTGATGGGCCCCCCCCCCTTTGTTATATGTCCCACCGCTTTGACCCGGTGAAAAGCGGGATATAAATACAGTTAAATAAATAAATAAATAAATAGAGGGAAGTGACCATGTGTACCCACACACCACCTCGGCCTGGTAGGGGGTACTGACCGTGTGTTTTACTGGCACAGAGTAGCTACACACCGTCACATTGTGCGGGTACTGTGCTCACCCTGAGGGTGCAATGAGGCGCCCAGGACCAGGTCCACAACACCTTCCATGGCTGAAAGAGGCCATGCTGGAGGTCCAAAGTAGTGTTAATGTGTGAGATAGTTAGTTTCTGCACGAACACCTTGGATATCTCTGTCTGTTTCAGTCAGGTATAGCCCCTATGGACCCCTAGGTGGTCCATGTACCACCACCACCCCCCCTCCTCCAGGGCTGAGGGTGGCAAACAGGGTCTCCTATCAATAGATCCACATTCCACCTCCCTGCAAAGGTGGCAATAGAGGGGACCACCAACCCCAGTCCTGCTGGGGAACAGACACCCTACAGGGCAGTCAATGCAGCTCTGTACACATCCATAACACAATAGCAGACAGACATTAGGCCTGGATATGCTAAGCTGCACCCCACCACTATCTGATATTCTCCTGCAGCAGGTCATCAGCCACTGCACCACACAAGCTGCTCCATCAAGACACATACCAGCTACAAACAGTGTGCTAGTTAGTCCACAGTGCATGTTCCCAGTGGAGATGCATGCACCCACAACTAGGATGTCAGCATACACAGCAAGCAGTTAAAACAGTGACTTAGCCCCAAAAGAAAACCCATATCTATCACATGAGAGAAATACTATATAGCACTATGGGGGTGCCTAGCCATGCTGTGGTCACTGCACAGTCAGGGTGAGAGTGATCTCTCAGGAGGACATACTGAGGTCACCCTGTCTGTGTAGGTGGTGGCCGGGCACTAATATGTCCCAGTCAGTGCCCTATGCCCTGTGCAGATGCACCCTGGCCAGGCCACCCTGTCCGGCCTATACCCATGGTACCTTGCTCCTCATTATGCACATTGGCAGCCCAATACTGGCAACATTGCTGGCAGTGTGGGCTGTGGAAGGTGTTTGCAGCCACCACACACTGGATAGGCAGACAGCTACCCCCACACCTATGCCAGCAGTGTGCTACTTTAGAGGGGTCCAGCAGCCACCCACCACACCAGTCCTGGGCACAGTACAGGCATGGATATGGTACGCACTACTGTTGGGGGTCACTCCCCAGGGTGGTAAACACTGTCAGAGACCAGACCTGCAGCGCACACCACAGACATCACAATGATTGTTATGGTGGAGATCAATGAGCAACATGTGCTTAACGTAGGAATTGATATCTGCCAGTTATCATGGGCAACGTTTGGTAGCTGTGTACCATATACCCAGGTGTAGGGTGGCAGTGCTAAGGTATGCAACTGCTAGTATTGGGGGATACAGGCAGGGCCCAATGTCCTGCCTCTCTAGGAGGCATTGGCCAATGGGGCCTGGCGGGGGGGGGGGGGGGGGGGTGGCCCTGTTGGCTGCTGCTTTACGGCAGAGTGTCCCAACTCCAGTCCTGGTGTTCCAACCACTGTTCGGGTTTTCATGCTGTCCCTCATGAATATGCATGAGCTACATCAGCATACCATGGGGGTGGTGCATAGATATGCAGCACAGGCATCTTTAGTAGAGACAGCATGGATCATGAATGGTGTGGGGCCCTCCAGGACTGCATTTGGGAGACTCTGCTCTAGGTAATGCGGCTGTTTATGGTGTCTGTGTGTGGTGTGGTAAAATATAGGCGTGTGAACCATGCGTATGTTCTCAGCAATAAAGGTTTCTCCTTACTATCACGATTTAGTTGTAGGAAAAATATGTGGACTGGATTGGCAGTAGCCACAGCTGGGCTTTGAACCTGTGACTTTCTGTTCCTGCACATGCTGTTTGTGTGCACTGCACCACCGTGTTTCCACAGATGTGCTGTGCTCCCTGGGGAGTCCATGACTGTACATCCGACAGAGCCTGTCTGTTACGGTGGACGGTGCCAGCCTGCACAGGCCTAGGCCACTGTCTGCTGTGGTTTGCAGCCACTGCCCCCTCCGCCACCTGTACCCTTCCGCAAACATGCAGACATGTTCCTATCTGGGAAAAACATATGACCTGAGTGAGTTGTAGCACTCCAGGACTGACTTTGGGGGACTCGGCTGTAGGCAATGCCCATTGTTATGGTTTGTGTGCGGTGTAGGGTAAAATATAGGTGTTGGGAACATGCTTATGTTCTCTGCAATAAAAGAGTGTCTGTATTCTCACTGTTTAGTGGTGGGTAACATGATGGGGACTGGGTTGTCAGGAGCCCCAGCTGGGCTTTGAACCTGTGGCCTTTTGGTCCTATAGGTACTGGATGTGTCTGCTGCACCACACTGTGGCCACAGAAACAGTGCAGTCTCTGAAGATGTGATACCCTGCTCTTCACAATTTTACTGTGGGCTCGTTGACCTTGTATGGGGACAAAGGTGCAAATAAACCTCACAAATGCCCTCCAAAAAAGGGGAAGAAAACCATAACCAAGCTGCGCAACAGTGATATCAATGGGCAACCTGGAAAACACTCCCAGGAATGCTCCATTAAAATGCAGTGCTTTTGAATGAGTCTACGGAGCGTAGACCCTTCCAAAAATCATTTCTTTTTTTTGGAGCTTTCCTGGGAGTGTTTTGTATGGTTGCCCATTAATATCACTGTTGCCGTGCTGGATTATAATTTTCTTAGAATGTGTTGTGGTCATTTTCATATCATATTTGCTATTTTGTTCTGTGCACATGTATCACACTGCTCACGTTTTTTAGGTTTCCCCGATTTTGCTGTACATTGCTGACGGAAATGGTTTCTCTTCCCTTGTAAATTCGGGCATGCTCCTGTGCGGGGAGTCTCTCCCCTCCCACATTCCACCCATTGACCCCGTCTCTCCGCCCCTCGGGGGCCTTCCTCCGCCCTCATTTCGCCTTTCCACGCCTCTATCGCACATGAGCGCCCCGCAAACGTGCGCGTTTTCGGCGCACGTGTGCGGGGCCCGTTAATGTGACGTGCACACGTACGGGGCGCTTAAGAGCACTTAAATGCATCATTTTAGGGCGCTCAAGTGCGCCGTTTAGTAAACATACCTCTTTGTCTTAAAGGTGGTATAGATAGAAAACCCATTAAATAAATAAATAAATAAATAAATGTATTCTGTCTGGCCTGGATATTTTCCAAGGGTCAGTGTGCAGTAACCAGATATTTAGAATGGTTTCAGAAGTCTGATCAGCATCCACTAGCATGAAGACAACACAACCATTCCAGCTCCTTGATGTGTAGACTTGGCTTCTGGGGAGATAAATACAGACCTATTTGCTGTATGCTCCTTTCTGGAGTGCTTCACTGAGTATCAGGGAATCCCTCTGATAAGGGTATGAGGTGGAATTCTGAGCACTGGTACCATGTTCAGAAGGATTCTTGTCCTCCGAGGAAGTGCATCACATCAAGAGTGTATCATTCATTACAAAGGCTGGAAGTTAATGTGTGCTGTTTTCCTATGGGCAACGTATCTGAATGTCATTAATAAAGTCAGATATCTTTGGAACTTCACTGTTGGTACAATATGGTAGATTGCATGAATGCACAACTATAGCCATAGAGCCGAAGAGTACCTTAAAAAATACATTGATCACCCAAAGCCTGCGTCATCATTAGTAGAAGGACTGTATTGAGAAAGAACCACAGTGCTATGTAACCTTAAAACCGTGATATTTTCTGCTCTTAGTAGAGTGTCTGGATGCAATTGTTCCTTGAGTACAATCTACAGTAGGGTATAAAAGTGGTTCATTAAATATTTCATAATTACAATTTAAAATGTTATCATTCAATTTATAAATTGCATTTCAATAATACTCAGTGCAGAAATATAAATATCAATTAAACCATCAACATAAAGAGGTCAATATGTATCCAATGGAAATCTAGTTAAAGATGAGGGCAGGGCTGTAGTAAGCTAGACATGTACCCTGTGTAACTGTAAAGCTGGTGCTCCCGCTCCCACCCTGCTGCGCATGGGAACTCATTCTTATTGGGCTTTCTGGAAGCACCAGTGATGATGTCAGTACCCTCTCTGTACTTGTGCCCATGTGGCCTCACTGCTTGCACAGCCCTTGCTGCAGCCCTGAACGGGGACATCTCAAAATGTCACTGCAAGAGCTCCTCTGTATGTTTCCACTTGCTGCTAGTTTAGGAGATGGCAAGAGGAAAGTTAGAAATAAACTTAACTCAAGGGGAAGCCCATGGTGGTCTGGGGGCTAATAAATGTAATATGAAATAATTTAAAGTTTGTTAAACTGTAAACCACTTTGACCCTCAGATAAAGCAGTATATAAAAATAGCTAAATAAATAAATGATCATTTGGCAGACCCAGTATCATGACTGAGTTTTGCCATTTTGGAGTTTGGTATCTGTTCCCCAAGCTCTAGATGTCATACTTAACTTCAGCACTAGATCCCCTGCACCCCTGGAGGTGAGGGAATCTCTTGGTACCTCCCACTGTTGCTTTTGCCACCCAAAGCTGCTGCTGCTCATTGGGAGGGTTTGTGCTTGCCCAGTTGAACAGAAGCAGGAAGAAGACCTGCTTACAGGAGCCCAGGTGAGGTCTTTACACATCAGTCCTTGTACTACTGAGTCTTCTCTAGCTCCAGTGAAAATGCTTCCTCCAGTAATTTTGTTCTCAGAAAGTTTTGAAGGGTGGAGAAATGCCTCCCAAGAATATGTCCCTTTAGAACTTATGGGAAATTATGTAGGACTGATTCTATTATGCAGACAATTATTTTTTCTAAGGCTATTGTGTCAAAGCTAGGAAGGCAGATTGGACATCTGGAAAAATTGGTGACACTGGGAACCCATTTTACAATTGACAAGGCTGTGCAAGAGAATAGTCTAGCCCTTCACAAAGACATGTTTTTTTTTTCATCTAATCTATAGGAGACTCTGGATGTTATGTCTGAAGTTGAGGAGATGTCAAGAAAATGGAACAGAAGGGAGAATGGACACACCGGTATCAGCTGTGCCTTCCTAGAATCATGAAGGGACAATATCACCACCGAGGTGTTGTCTTTTTTGGTCAAAAGGTGTTTTTCCCTGAGGTAGCCTGAGTGACACAATGGAGAAGGCTCATGTGTTGAAGTTAGGGAGAGCCTTTTACTTGAATTCTGCAAATGTCCTGTTAGCAATGAGTTAGGTAGCGTTGTTTCTTGAAGATAAAACATAGAAAAATGATGACAGAAAAAGACCACATGGCCTATCTAGTCTGTCCTTCCATATCAACAACAGTCCCCTTTTTTCCTTTAGAGATCCTCTGTGTTTGTCCCATGCTTTTTTGAATTCAGATACTGTCCTCATCTCTACCACCTCCACTGGGAGACTATTCCATGGATCCACCACTCTTTCCGTAAAGAAATATTTCCGCATATCACTCCTGACTCTATCCCTTTCACCCTCATCCCATGTCCCCTCGTAGCAGAATTTGCTTTCAATCGAAAGAGGATCGCCCCCTGTGCATTTATGCCATGGAGGTATTTAAACATCTCAATCAAATCACCTCTATCCCACCTTTCTTCTAAGGTGTACAGATTAAGATCCCTAAGTCTGTCCTCATATGCTTTATAATGAAGACCACTAACCATTTAAGTAGCCACCCTCTTTACCGACTCCATCCTGTTTATATCCTTTTGAAGGTGCGGTGTCCAGAATTGCACACAATACTCCAAAATAGGTCGCACCAAAGACTTATACAGAGGCACTATCGCCTCCTTTTTTCTGCTAGCCATTCCTCTCCGTATGCACCCAAGTATCCTTCTAGCTTTTGCTGTCACCTTTTCTACCTGTTTAGCTACTTAAAAGATCATCAGAGACAACCATGCCTAGGTCCTGCTCTTCTTTAATGGACAAAAGTACTTCACCCCCTATACTACATTGCTCCCTTGGATTGCTGTAGCCCAAATACATGACCTTGCATTGTTTAACATTAAATCCCAGCTGCCAAATTCTAGACCATTCTTCAAGCTTAGCTAGATCCCTCCTCATGTTATCTACACCTTCTGAGTGTCTACTCTATTGCAGATTTTGGTATCATCTGCCAAGAAGCAAACCTTACCTGACAGCCCTTCTGCTATATCACTAACAAAGATGTTGAAAAGAATCGGACCAAGGACAGATCCCTGGGCACATCATTGGTAACTTCCTTCTCCTCAGAGTGAGCTCCATTTACCTTTACTCTTTTTCGCCTCCCATTCAACCAATTTCTAACCCAAACAGTAACTTTAGGGTCCATCGCTAGGGTGCTCAGTTTGTTTATAAGTCGCCTGTGAGGAACGGTGTCAAAGGCTTTATTGAAATCTATATACACCACATCTAGGGCTCTCCCTTGGTCCAACTCCCTGGTCACCCATTCAAAGAAATCAATCAGATTTGTCTGACAAGACCTGCCTCTGGTGAATCCATGCTGTCTCAGATCCTGTAATCTGCTGGACTCCAGAAACCTTACTATTTTCTCTTTCAGCAGCATTTCCAATAATTTACTCACCACCACAGTTAAACTAACCGGCCTGTAGTTTTCAACCACATCCTTACTTCCACTTTTGTGTAAAGGCACCACATGAGCCTCTCTCCAGTCCTTTGGCACCACTCCTGACTCCAACGAGGCATTGAAAAGGTCAGTCAGTGGAGCTGCTAGAACATCCCCAAGTTCCCTCAGTATTCTAGAGTGTATCCCATCCGGTCCCATCGCTTTATATACTTTACGTTTAGCTAGTTTCTCACGAACATAGGGGCATGTTTACTAAAACCCCGGTAAAGTGCGGGCCACGGTAGAGTGCGGGTGCCATATAAGGAGTGGGCGTTCCGTCCTGAAAAAGGAAAGGCGGAATTTACATATGTGCTAAGGTGCGCGGTGCCCATGTGCGCCCTGCACCTTAGCGCATGGGATAGCTGCGCGAGAGGCATAAGTGGCGCGCTGAAGTGCAAGACGTAGAGCTGAGCCACAGCACAATGGTTAAGACTCTTACCAACAGTGCAGGGATCAGGAGTTCAATCCCCCACAGTGCCTAATGAAGACAGCTGGCTAAGGCATTAATTTATGAGGCGCAGAAGGCGGCACGCTAATGTTTTTGGCAGCATATTAATACTGGGAGGCATAAGGCGGCGCGCTGATGTTTATGGAGGCATTATAATACTGGGCGGTATAAGTGGCGTGCTGATGTGCAGGAAGAAGAACAAAGCCACAGCACAATGGTTAAGAGACTACCCAATGGTGCAGGGATCATGGGTTCAATCCCCCCACAGTGCCCAATGAAGACAGCTAGCTAAGCATTGCTTTCGGAGCCAGTGTAATATTGGGCCGCTGATGGCCATAAGGTGGCATGCAAATGATTTTGGAGGCATTTTAATGTTGGCAGGCATATGGCGGTGCGCTGATGTACAAGCATAGGAGCAGAGCCACAGCACAATGTTTAAGGCACTGACCAATGGTGCAGGGATCAGTGGTTCAATCCCCCACAGTGCCCAATGAACAAGGCTGGCTGAGGCATAACATATTATGGGGAAGATTGCTTTATGAGTCATTTTATTTTTATTGTAATTATCATGAATAGCAAACACACTCTCAAATCGTGTTTACATAAGGCACCCTATAAGGCACATTTTAAAGTGCACTGTCCGCCAAGGCACCCTAGAATGTTGCTTATAGGGCCCTTTAGAGGGTGCCGTATGAGGTACCGCAAGGTCAGAGTATTGTTTTTGATGGCAGCACTGTGCAGTTTAAGGAATGCAAAGCATAAGTAGGTGCGCTGACATGCAAGTAGGAGCAGCAATGGAGCACAATGGTTAAGGTGCTGACTGCTGATACAGGGGTCATGAGTTTGCTCCCCAGGGTGCCTAATACGTAAGGCTGGCTGTGGCATCAGCTTTGCAATGTACATATTTTCTGCTCCAGCACCTTATGTTTATTTTATTAATTGCTGCCAGCAAACACGCCCTCACGTGCCGTAATTGAAGGTGCCGTATAAGGCACTCCATAGGGCACATGATAAAGTGCACTGTCCGCCACGGCACCCTAAAATGTACCCTAAAGGGCACCCTATAAGTTGCGTCACAGGAAAATGTACAGTGCCCCTTATATGGACGGAAACCATAAGGTGCCCTATAGGGCGCCCTCATAGGCACCTTATGGGTACAGTACGCTGAGGGTGTATTTGCTGGCAGCAAAATATGTACAGTAAAAAACAGATAATGCTTTGGATAACCCTATCAAATAACACCACTGTGGGTTTAAACCCATGCCCTCTGGCGGCACAGACAGCGACGTAACCATTGAGCTTGTGATAAGGAAGCTTATCATAGCTCAGGTAGGAGCTATAGAAAAGATGATGTGACTCTGAACAAGCAACCTGTCAGTTCTGGTAGAAGTAAGAAAACAGAGTTTTCATATAAAAGACTACCAGTCCCAGAATGCACCAGGTTTCCAGCAGCCATGAGAGGGGCTGAAGTGAGAAAACGTGTGTGCAATCAAGAGAGCTATGAGGTAATCCCTAAGCACTCATCTCAAAGGGCAGGACCTGATTCAACACAGCTGCGCTGTGTTAGGGAGGAGCACACATTAGAACAGAATAAGAATAGAGCTTATTCTACAGATAACAGCTTCAGGAACAGCTTCAGGAAAAGATACAGCAACAGCTTCAAGCTCAAGCACCTACATCATCTCGAGAAGCAGAAGCCAAGCCAAGCGGATAGAGAGAGAAGGAAACTCTCTGGAAGGAAGAGAAGAAAGGCCATTGGAAGGTCTGGGAGAGTCCAGGGCAGTGCCTATACTGGGAGGTATTCCAAATGCCAGCAGAGTCCATTGGACTGGAGTCAGCCAGAGGAATGGAATGGCAGAGATAGGAATCACCAGTGGCTACCTGGGAGAGAGAAGACTACACGTGGAAGGGACTTTCAGACCTATGCCAGAAGGTATGTGAGGAAAGATCCAGGGATCAAGATTGGAAGACTGGACATCAGAACTGGATTACATACTGGCCAGGCTATACAGAGAGGAATTATGATAGCAGGAGAGGCTCAGGTATGAACACTGATCCAGACCCTATCTATAATAGTGAATGGCAGCAAGGGAATAAGCATTCTCATGATAGTGCCTTATGGAAAGACTCGTCTGTGCCAATGTATGATAGTGACCCTATGCTGATTGATGAAGGGGAGATACAGCAGATGAAACTATTGATTACATGGACTGTTCTTTATCCAAGTGCTATTGCTAGCTTTCTGTGAGCAAACACATCAGCCATCACAAAGAAACCTAACTTTGTTCTTTATTTCCACTGCAAACAGCTCTTAAAGCAGGATTTGGGTTCACACAGTAGCAGCCAGCCAGCTAAAGGCTTTCAGCTGGACAATTGATAGTAATTAAAGCTGCACCTGATTGTGTGTGTGAGCAAGGGAGAATCATTGATGGAACTGTGTGGAAAATAAGCAGAAGTTAACCTAACCAGCAAAGCTTATTCATTTCTTTGTGCCTGTTTATTTGGTAATTATTTGCTAAGAAAACATTAGCTAATTGCCTGACAAGCTGAAGGTTGTTTTCTGATTTGCTTTGTGACTTTATGTTATCCATTTAAACACTGCAAGTGAGTAACCTCATTTATATTGCTATCAAGCATACTTGTGCTGGGTGAATTAAACCCCATCAATAAAAGAAGTATTTTATTGGCTTTACCACTGGTTACACAACTCAATTATTGTCTTCAGCTGTGTTTGGGAGTGAATGAACTACATTACCCACAATACCTTGCAAGAATCATATGAATATATGCATCGTCAAGATTGTGTAAGTTCTCACCCTAGGCAGCCGTCTGACAAGCTACAGCACTATAGCTACCAGCAAGCCCCTGGCTGGCTGCAGAGAGCCTGCACGTCACCACAGAGACAGTCTGCTGCAGTCACCAGGATAGGGTTAGTCCACCCATACCCATGATGCACTGCACATGCAAATCAGCTGTCCACAGATGAACACAAGACGGGCAATGCACCCCCACAGCACCTCGGCCTGGTAGAGGGAAGTGACCATGTGCACCCACACACCACCTCGGCCTGGTAGGGGGTACTGACCGTGTGTTTTACTGGCACAGAGTAGCTACACACCGTCACATTGTGCGGGTACGGTGCTCACCCTGAGGGTGCGGTGAGGCGCCCAGGACCAGGTCCACAACACCTTCCATGGCTGAATGAGGCCATGCCGGAGGTCCAAAGCAGTGTTAATGTGTGAAATAGGTAGTTTCTGCACAAACACCCTGGATATCTCTGTCTGTTTCAGTCAGGTGTAGCCCCCATGGACCCCCTAGGTGGGCTATGCACCACCACCACCACCACCACCCCCCCCCCCCCCCAGGGCCAAGGGCAGCAAACAGGGTCTCCCATCAATAGATCCACATTCTACCTCCCTGCAAAGGTGGCAGTAGAGGGGACCATCAACCCAGGTCCTGCTGAGGAACAGACACCCCACAGGGCAGTCAATGCAGCTCTATACACATCCATTACACAATAGCAGACAGACATTAGGCCTGGATATGGTGAGCTGCACCCCACCACTATCTGATATTCTCCTGCAGCAAGTCATCAGCCACTGCACCCCACAAGCTGCTCCATCAAGACACATACCAGCTGCAAACAGTGTGTGTTCCCAGTGGAAACACATGTACCCAGAACTGAGATGTCAGCATACACAGCAAGTAGTTAAATCAGTGACTGGGCCCCAAAAAGAAACCCATATCTATCACATGAGAAAAATACTATATAGCACTATGGGGGTGTCTAGCCATGTTGTGGTCACTGCACAGTCAGGGTGAGAGTGATTTCTCAGCAGGACATACTGAAGTCACCCTGTCTGTGTAGGTGGTGGCCGGGCACTAAAATGTCCCAGTCAGTGCCCTATGCCCTGTGCAGATGCACCCTGGCCAGGCCACCCTGTCCGGCCTATACCCATGGTACCTTGCTCCTCATTATGCACATTGGCAGCCCAATACTGGCAACATTGCTGGCAGTGTGGGCTGTGGAAGGTGTTTGCAGCCACCACACACTGGATAGACAGACAGCCACCCCCACACCTATGCCAGCATTGTGCTACTATAGAGGAGTCCAGCAGCCATACCCACCACACCAGTCCTGGACACAGTACAGGCATGGATATGGTACGCAATACTGTTGGGGGTCACTCCCCAGGGTGGTAAACACTGTCAGAGACCAGACCTGCAGCGCACACCGCAGACATCACAATGATTGTTATGGTGGAGATCAATGAGCAAAATGTGCTTAACGTAGGAATTGATATCTGCCAGTTATCATGGGCAACGTTTGATAGCTGTGTACCATATACCCAGGTGTAGGGTGGCATTGCTAAGGTATGCAACTGCTAGTATTGGGAGATACAGGCAGGGCCCAATGTCCTGCCTCTCCAGGAGGCATTGGCCAATGGGGCCTGTGGGTGTGTGTGTGGGTGTGTCTGTCCCTGTTGGATGCTGCTTTACGGCAGAGTGTCCCAACTCCAGTCCTGGTGTTCCAACCACTGTTCGGGTTTTCATGCTGTCCCTCATAAATATGCATGAGCTACATCAGCATACCATCTGGGTGGTGCATAGATATGCAGCACAGGCATCTTAATTTGAGGCAGCATGGATCCTGAATGGTGTGGGGCCCTCCAGGACTGCATTTGGGAGACTCTGCTCTAGGTAATGCGGCTGTTTATGGTGACTGTGTTTGGTGTGGTAAAATATAGGCTTGTGAACCATGCGTATGTTCTCAGCAATAAAGGTTTCTCCTTACTATCACGGTTTAGTTGTAGGAAAAATATGTGGACTGGATTGGCAGTAGCCCCAGCTGGGCTTTGAACCTGTGACCTTCTGTTCCTGCACATGCTGTCTGTGTGCACTGCACCACCTTGTTGCCACAGTTGTGCTGTGTTCCCTGGGGAGTCCATGACTGTACATCCGACAGAGCCTGTCTGTTGTGGTGGACAGTGCCAGCCTGCACAGGCCTAGGCCACTGTCTGCTGTGGTTTGCAGCCACTGCCCCCTCCACCACCTGTACCCTTCCGCCAACATGCAGACATGTCCCTATCTGGGAAAAAGCATATGACCTGATTGAGTTGTGGCACTCCAGGACTGAATTTGGGGGACTCGGCTGTAGGTAATGCCCATTGTTATGGTTTGTGTGCGGTGTAGGGTAAAATATAGGTGTTGGAACCATGCTTATGTTCTCTGCCATAAAGGAGTGTCTGTACTTTCACTGTTTAGTGGTGGGTAAAACTATGGGGACTGGGTTGGCAGGAGCCCCAGCTGGGATTTGAACCTGTGACTCTCTGGTCCTTCAGGCACTGGTTGTGTCTGCTGCACCACACTGTGGCCACAGAGACAGTGCAGTCTCTGGAGATAGGAAACCTGGCCGCACGAGTCAGACAACCTGCTCTGCACAATTTTACTGTGGGCTCGTTTACCTTGTATGGGGACAAAGGTGCAATTAAACCTCAAAACAGACCTCCAAAAAAGGGGAAAAAACCAAAAACAAGCTGGGCAACAGTGATATCAATGGGCAACATGACAAACACTCCCAGGAAAGCTCCATTAAAATGCAGTGCTTTTTGAATGAGTCTACGGAGCATAGACCCTTCCAAAAATCATTTCTTTTTTCTGGAGCTTTTCTGGGAGTGTTTTTCATGGTTGCCCATTAATATCACTGTTGCCAAGCTGGAGTATAATTTATTTGGAATTTTTTGTGGTCATTTTCATTTTATTTTTGCTATTTTGTTCTGTGCACATGTATCACACTGCTCACGTTTTTCAGGTTTCTCCGGTTTTGCTGTACATTGCTGACGGAAATGGTTTCTCTTCCCTTTAAATCGGCTCTAACGCGAGGGTTTCACTCGCGGTATTTTTTGGGCCGAAATTCAGCCCCGCTCCTGTGCGGGGAGCCTCTCCCCTCCCACTCTCCACCCATTGACCCCGTCCCCCCGCCCCTCGGGAGCCTTCCTCCGCCCTCCGTAAGCGTTTCCCCGCCTCTATCGCACATCAGCGCCCCGCACACGTGCGCCGGCCCGTTAATGTGACGCGTACGCGTGCGCGGTGCTTAAGAGCACTTAAGTGCATCATTAGCATACGCTCTTGTGTGCCGCACACGTGTGCGCGGTTTAGTAAACATACCCCATAGTCTTCTGAAAATTGTTCAAGATGTTCATCGCTTCTATTCCTGTTTGTGGGTGTTTTCTGAGGTCCTGTTCCTGGTTCTTCATCTGTGAACACAGAACAGAAATATTTGTTAAGCAATTCCGCTTTATCCTCATCAGCTTCTACATATTCTTCCCCTTCACCCTTGAGTCTGACAATACCACTTTTGACCTTCCTCTTCTCACTTACTGTACATATCTGAAAAATGTCTTATCCCCCCATTTTATTGCATTGTCTATTTCCTCCTCTTTTTGAATGTTTGCTTTCCTGACTACTTTGCTAGCTTCTCTAAGTTTTTCTAAATATAGATGCCTGTCTTCCTCTCTCTTTGATCTCTTGTATTTCATGAAGGCCTCCCTCTTTTAATTTACCTTTCCAGCTACTTCTTTCGAAAGCCATAGCGGTCTCCTTTTCCTTTTACCTTTCTGCCCACTATGAGGGCTCACCCTAGATATTACCCAGTTGACCCCACAAATACCTATACCACACACCCTAACTATCCTGTCCCAGTTAGACCTACAATTACTTAGTATTAGCATATGTGTCTCGTATCCCCTTGTGTTAAATGTATCCCCCAATTGTGTTTATTTAAACAAAAAGGCTGGTTGCCCTTAAAATAACCTCTTTCAGTTTTTCCCACTGTTTTTCTACATCACCCAGCTCTTCCCATCCCACTAACGACTCCCTGAGGTTTTGGCCCATCTTGGCAAAGTTAGTTTTCCTAAAGTCTAAGACCCTCACTTTTGAATGGATTCTAACAGCCCTAGTCCTAATACTGAACCACACCATCTGGTGATCACTGGATGCAAAATGATCTCCCACTATAATATCAGAAACACTTTCACCATTGGTAAGCATCAAGTCCAGTATGGCCCCCTTCACATGTGGGGTCTGTTACCAATTGCCTGAATAGTTCTCCCTGTAGAGAATCAAGGATCTCCTTACTTCTAGATGATACTACATCTGGCATATTACTATTGCCTATCAGTAGCACTTCCACTTTCCTAGCAATGCTGCATATGTCTTCAATTAACTCTCTGTCCACCTCTTCCTCTTGTGAGGGAAGTCTGTATATCATGCCAATGCAAATAGATTTCTTTTTCCTTCTTTCTACTTTAACCCACAGTGCCTCCTCTCTCTCCCTTTTAAGCTCTCTAATTTCAAAGCTTTAATATTATTATTTTTTACAGATAGTGCCGTTCCTCCTCCCCTTCTTCCTACCCTGTCCTTTCTGAATAAAGTATAGCCTGGTATGGATACATCCCAGTCATGGTTTTCTGTGAACCATGTTTCTGTAACTGCCACTAAGTCAAAGTCAGCCACTCCCACCAAAGCTTCAACATCAGGGATCTTATTTTCCATGCTACGGGCATTGATACACCAGCTTTCTTTATATTACCCCTTTTACCCATTTCTATAAAGGTATTTAATGTTTCACTTACCTGAGGGCTTTCATTTACCTGAGGGCTTTCTTCACCCGTCCCCAATGAATCTAGTTTAAAGCCCTCTTCAGTAGATTAGCCAGTCTACTACTGAAGGCGTGTCAACCTTTCTTGGACAGATGGATGCCATCTCTGCTCTGCAACCCTTGGAACAGCATCCCATGGTCCAGGAAACCAAAACGCTCTCGATGACACCATCCACGCAGCCATGCATTCATCTCCAGGATGTGAGCCTCTTTGTCTTGGCCTTTACCCTCAACAGGGAGGTTGAAGAGAACACTACCTGTGCACCTAACTGCTTCACCCTCTGTCCCAGAGCCATGAAGTCACTTTTGATACTCTTAGAGAGATACCTGGCAGTATCATTTGTTCTGACATGGATTAGCAGCATTGGGTAATAGTTAGTGGGCTTCTTGAGCCTCGGCAAACTCTGTAACATCTCGGTTTTTGGCACCTGGCAAACACCATACCTCTCTGGACATCAAGTCTGGTTGGAAGATGGATGCCTCAGTACCCCTCAGAAGAGAGTCACCAACAACCACTACCCTTTGCTTCCTTGTGGTCACTGATTCTGCAACTTTGGGGTACTTGTACTCTGGTTCCTCTTTCCAGGGATGCTTTCATCACCTCCACTTCCAGGGCTGCATATTTGTTCTTCAATTCAAGGGCTGTAGAAGTTGGATTGGTGATTCTGCAGGTCCTGGTGACTTGTTTCCAACCTTCGTCATTCTGTAGGCACCCATCTTCTCTTCTGCTGGAGAGCTTAGTTGTTGTAAGAAGCATCTCATCAATGTACTTCTCACTGTCTTGAATGCTCCTCAGCCTCACCACCTCCTCTCTGAGTTCCTCCACTTGTTTCCTGAGAGCTTCAGCATGCAGGCACCTTGCACATTTAACTGGTCCTTCAACTAGCATTGGGACCTCTGTCTGGACAGAGGCAGAAGCTGTAATGGGGGCAACAGCTTTAGTGATATGATTTTTCCCTGCCATTGTTCTGTTTGTGGAGCTTAGGTATCTGTTAAAGCAAAAGAGAGATCTACCAAAGCATCAGCTAGTTTCCCAGCTGTCTTTTCAGAGAACAAGCAGTTAAATCTCTTTAGTTATTTTCAAAATGTGCTGTTCCAATTCCCTGTGGTTTATTAATTGGGGAGGTGCCCTATAAAGCAAGACTGATCACTAGGGGTGGGGGGGAGGTGGGGTGGTAGGGAGGGAACTAACACCTGATTAGGTGGCTGGAGCACCAAGAGCTGAGAAAGTTACTAAAGCAGAGTTTTAAACCTAACCCACTAAAGAAAATATTTCGCCTTTTAAACTAAAGCACCAAAAAGAATGTAACTTTGTTTTAAAAATGTACCAAAACCCTTTTAAGAGCTCCCAGTTAGAGCGCTAGCAATTTAAACAACTACAAATTCTTACCTTTGTTTGAAATGTATAGCCCCTGTTAGGAATGCATAAGGAGCTTGTTTCTTTTTCCTTTTGCCTTACCAATATTTTTGCATTTTCTGGATTCATGTTCCCCCCCCCCCTTTTAATGGGGGCTTATTTATGGATTTATTTATTTTAGTTATTTAACATCTCTTTTATACTGTTTTTTGAGTTGTCAAAGCGGTTTATAATAAACTTAAATTTGTGAACTTAGGGTCCGATATTCAAAGGCATTTACACAGTTTAAAAACCTGTAAGAGAGAGGACGTGACGTCACCACCTGAGATGGCGGCCTGAAAGAGGAGCTCTCCTCGAGACGGAGGAAAAAGAGCAATAAGCGATAGCATCGGGCCCCCCCGAGGAGTGCATATCATTTTGAAAACAGGGGATACGGCCGTTAAACATGTCGGTCCAGAAAAAACTTGAGAAATATTGGTCCTCCTATGCCCCATTGCGAATGCAGACGGAGCGGGGTGAAAGAGATGGTTCGGAGATGGAGGAGGAATTGGAGAACACAGAGCAGCAGTACACGCGAAGAGACCTATGGCGCTGGTGTAAGGAAATAAAAACAGAAGTGCTTGGTGTGAAACAAGAGGTAAAGGAGATATTGAATGAGTTCAAACGGGACTTGCAGGCCCTAGGGGAGAGAGTGGACTATCTGGAAGAGCACGTGGAGGAGGCAGCAAGGGCCGAGGAAAGCACGCATAGCTTGTATGATTCCTGGAAAAAAGAAAGCGAGGAAATGCGAGATAAGATTGAAGACCTTGAGAATAGGTCGCGTCGTTGTAATATACGAATTCGGGGAGTGCCAGAGGACGAGCAATTTAAGCAAGCCCATCGCGTGATCCAAGAAATCTGTGAGGCCTTGCTGAGTGTGGAGGGCCAGGAAGCACCAGGGGCTAAAAGAGAGATTGAAATTGAGCGAGTACATAGAGCTCTAAAATCCCCTCAGGGGAACCATCCCCGGGACATCATTGCTTGCTTATCAAATTACCAGATTAAGGAGGAAATCATGAAGGCGGCGGCAAAGAAAGGCACACTACAGTGGCATGATGCAGCTGTTAAAGTCTTCCAGGATTTAGCTCCCTCAACCCTACAACATAGAAGGGCCATGCGCCCGGTGACATTGTACTTGCGTCAAGAAAGTATCAGATATAAATGGCTTTTCCCATTTGGGCTGCAGTTTGAGTTGTGGGGAAGCATAAAGCGGGTGCGGACTGTCGTAGAAGCTTGGAAATGTTTCGAGGCAGCAAAGGCACCGAACTTGCCCCAGATGCGGATTCAACCGGAAGTACAGAATCGGGAGAGCAGACCTACGACTCTGCCAGAGAAGATGCGATGGCAGCGGATACCTAAGAAAGGCCGGCAACGTCAACGCTTATCGGGACATCTTCGGGAGGAACAGGAGGAAGAGAAATCTGTGCAGGACTCCTGAAATTAAGGACATTTGATCCTGGTTTTGCTTGGTGATAGTAGGAGCGATTTAGGGGTGTTCCTACCTCCTCCTCTCACAGGGGAGGGGGGGATAAGATTGATAATTTGACCAGCACATAGGTGCTAGTTCGGTTTGGTTTAAGTTGCTATTTGTTTTGTATTCCTGTATAATGTGGGTAGGAAGGAAGGGGGCAGGACAAGGATGGATGGAAGATTGTATGAGGGTTAGAGGAGGGAGGGCGGGAGGAGGATTTTCTCGGGGAGGGGGGAAGGCTGGGTAATATAGTAGGAGGAAGATGGGGGCTAAGGAATTTGATGGGGGGTCTTAATTAGTAGGGGAAGGGGGTCTCGGGAGGTGAGTTTCGTTCTCAGGGTAGGAGACACAGGAGACTGGCCTGTGGAGTGACTACAGGGAGGGGGGGAGGGCAGGGGGGAAAGGGGGGAGAAGGGGGAAGGGGGAAAGGAGGGTGGGACGGGTGGAAAGGAGGGAGGTGGGTTTTAAGCATCAACGTGGAGGGGGGAGCTATTTCTATGAATAAAGTAAGATGACAGGTCTTAAGGTAGGATCTCTCAATGTTAGAGGTTTAAATACCCCACAAAAACGAAAAGCGATGTTTAAAGAAGCCCAGTATCAGAAATGGGAGGTAGTCTTCTTGCAGGAGACACACTTATTGCCGAAAGATGAGCATTTAGTACGACATGGAGCCTTTGGCAACATCTGGTTTAACGCAGAAGGCTCATATAAGAAGGCGGGGGTGGCCATCATGATAAGAAATGATGTTCCCTTTCAGCTGGGAGGGGTGATAAAGGGGGTAAAAGGGCGAGTGCTTTTGGTTTGGAGGGAGCTATATGGTCAAGAGGTAACTTTTGTAAATATTTATGGTCCCAATGATCCTCATACAGATTTTTGGGAGGAATTATCGAGTTGGTTGGGAAATAAAATTCATGGGGCACTATTAATGGGAGGGGATTTTAATGAAGTATTAGATCCTCGGAAAGACAGGTCGTGGAAGAGCAATAGTGGGAGCAGTAAAGGGAGACGCCAACTTCATGACCTGATGTCGCAATTCAAGGTTTGTGAAATTTGGAGACAAGTTAATCCTAGGGAGATAGATTATTCCTATTATTCATCGGTGCATCAAAGCTATAGCAGGATAGACTTTTTTCTTGGGGATGAGCAGTGGACTCGCAGAGTTAGTCGGGCAAAAATTGAGCCTATATCGTGGGTGGATCACGGGCCTATATGGGTGGAATTTGGAGGGGAGAGAGATTTGGAGTGGAGGGCGTTCTGGCGCCTTAATTAAAGCCTCCTACAGAGTAAGGAGGTTATAAAGTAGCCTAGTGGTTGGGGCAAGGTACGTCAGGCCGGAAGGTCGGGGGTTCAAATCCCACTAGAGGACAGCAACCTTGGGCCGGAAGGACTGGGGTTTCTAGTCCCACAGGTGCTCCTTGTGGTCTTGGGCAAGCCACGTAACCCTCCATAGCCCATGTTCCCTGTAAAATAGTTATCTCCAAGTTATAATGCCCTGTTCAATGTAATTTCAGTTTGTTCAATGTAAACCGCACTGATGCAGAATAGCACGGTATATAAGAGAATGTAAATAAATAAAATAAATAAATAAAAGATATTGAGAGAGAAATTACAGAATATTTCCGGGTGAATGACACCGGGGAGGTGGCATGGGAGATTCAATGGGATGGCTTAAAGCGGTTCTATGGGGGAGAATGATATATTGGGCAGCGCGGAAAAAAAGGGATAGAATGGCGAAGATAGACAAATTAACAGGTTTAATTCAGGAGTTGGAACAGCAGCATAAACGAAAGGGTGGCAGGAAAATACTGGCAGAATTAGAATGCGCTAGAGCTCAGTTAAAGGCTCTGCAGCTGGAAACTATTAATTATCAGTTGCAGCGAGTCAATCAACATTATTATGAGTTCAATAACAAGGCCAGTAACTTGTTAGCTAGGAAGCCGCGGGACCGTGAATGGCGGTCCACTATTCTAAAAATTAAGGGACCGGGGGATCGACTATTATTTCGAACTAAGGCCATTAGGGAGCAATTCTTGCAATATTATAAAACTTTATATACATGCATGCCGGGGGGTTCGGCTAAGAAGGTGGAGGAATATTTGAGTGAGGGGGACGATTTACCGGAGCTCACGGGTCCAGATAGAGAAATGCTAAACCAAACTATTGGGATAGGGGAGATTGGGCGGGTAATAAAAGGGCTGGCTTTGAATAAAACACCCGGGCTGGATGGATTTTCGGTGTTTTTTTATAAAAGGTTTGGGGAACAATTAGCACCAATTTTACAGAGATTATTTAACAAGGTACTCCAGGGGAGGCCATTGGCCCCATCCATGCTACAAGCGGGGATTTCGGTCCTGGCGAAGCCTGGCCGCGACCCCACTTTGTGCGGGTCTTACCGACCAATCTCTCTGTTGAATACCGACAGAAAAAGTTTGGCAAACGTTTTAGCGAACAGGCTGGGGAACATTTTACCGAAGATTATCCACCCGGACCAAACCAGGTTTATAAATGGGCGGACTACGGGGAATAATATAAGAACATAAGAACATAAGATATGTCATACTGGGTCAGACCAAGGTCCATCAAGCCCAGTATTCTGTTTCCAACAGTGGCCAATCTAGGTCATATGTATCTAGCAGCAGGGCCGGATTTACCTATACGCCAGTTACGCCATGGCGTAGGGCCCACAGCTGGCAAGGGCCCACAAAAATTGAATACTGGCGTATAGGTAAATTGAAGTTTTAAAAAAACGCTGGCTGCTGCCGCGGCAGCATGGACTGTCCAGCGGGGCCCCCTCTGAATCCCTCCCTCCCTCCCTCCGCGACGGCTGAGCCCCTCCATGCCGGCTTTGAGAGGCGCGAAGGGAGAGTGTCTCCCTCGCGTCTCTGTTAAGCCTGCAGGGGCAGATGGGAAATTTCCCATCAGCCCCTGCGGGCTTAAAGAGACGCGAGGGAGACACTCTCCCTTCGCGCCTCTTAAAGCCGGCATGGAGGGGCTCAGCCGTCGCGGAGGGAGGGAGGGATTCAGAGGGGGCCCCGTGGGACAGTCCATTCTGCCGCTGCCGCGACGGCAGCGGCAGCAGCAGCAGCCAGCGTTTAATTTTATAACATGCTGAAATTACAAGGGGTTAGCTCTAGGAAGGTTATATCCATATTTAAAATTAGTAAGGGCAGCATCCATGTGGCATTTTCTTTTAGCAGGTGTACTATGTTATAATAACATTTTAAAGATGGCAATTGTTTTATCTCAAGATATGGAAAAAGATTTATCAGTTATTTTCCCACATATGGAATCGGTTTCAATAATGCAACCCATACTAGGCATATGACCATTTCATTGGTTATCTATACTTGAGCCGATGGGGGGTAGGACTGGTAATGGGCTGGGGGGGGGGGGGGGTTAAGACTGGAGATGGGCTGATGGGGTTAGGACTGGTAATGGGCTATGGAGGGGTTAGGACTGATAATGGGCTATGGGGGGGTTAAGACGGGTAATGGGCTGTGGGCTGTTGGGGGCTGTCTGGTAATGGGCTATGGGGGGCTAGGACTGGACAGGGGGTGGGGGGGTTAAATCTGGAGGTGGTCTGATGGGGTTAGGACTGGTAATGGGCTATGGGGGGTTAGGACTGATAATGGGCTATGGGGGGGCTAGGACAGAAAATGGGCTGATGGGGAGGGGTTAGGAGTTGAGGTGGGCTGATGGGGTTAGGACTGGTAATGGGCTGTGGGCTGATGGGTGGTTAGGACTGGCAATGGGCTATGGGGGGCTGACTGGAAATGGGTTGATGGGGGTTAGGACTGGAAGTGGGCTGATGGGGGGTTAGGACTGGTAATGGGTTATAGGGGGGCTTAAACTGAAAATGGGGTGATAGGGGGTTAGGACTGGAAGTGGATTGATGGGGGGGGCTAGGACTGGTATTGGGTTGGGGGGTTGCTAGGACTGGAAATGGGCTGATGGGGGGCTAGGACTGGAAATGGACTGATGCAGGGACTAGAAGGGAATGGATGCTGGGTGAGGCTGGAACTAGAAGGGAGCTGATGTTGGGGGAGGATTAGAATGGGATGGGGCTGGGAGAGTAAAATGGAGAGGAGAAAAATATTTTGTGTGGGAGGGATAAAAAATCTACAATTGGCCGGGTATTGGGAGAGTAAGTGGGGATTGAGGATGGAGGGGTAAAATTTGAGTGGATGAAATAGGAATGAGGAAAGAGCAAAAGGAGAAAGATTAGTATGTTAAAGCAGATGTAGAGAGAGAATGGAAAAAAACTAGAAGAGAGAAGAAAGGACAAATGGAAGGTCGGGGGTTCAAATCCCACTAGAGGACAGCAACCTTGGGCCAGAAGGACTGGGGTTTCTAGTCCCACAGGTGCTCCTTGTGGTCTTGGGCAAGCCACTTAACCCTCCATAGCCCATGTTCCCTGTAAAATAGTTCTCTGTGTGCTGTGCTTTCCTGTCTAATCAATGTGTTTATACCTCAAAAATTTCCTGTCATGATTTGACAATTTCCAATCTGTAATCAAAAACCGCTGCTGATCGCTGGAAGTAGCGGTATACAAATGTATACTAAAAAAAAAAAAAAAAAAAATGGACAGCAGACGATGGAGAGTTAGCAGAAGACACGAAGAAACCAGAAGAAAGTGGCTGGAGCAATTGCAGCTGAAAAAAAATGCACAAAAGGTAGATAAATATCTCTTTATTTTGAATTTATTAATTGGAATATGTCAGCTCTGGTAAATGTGCATCATTAACGTCTGCGCTTTGTTTAGTACAAGAGCAAATTAATGTATAGTTTTATTTCTACAGTGTTGTACATTCCAAGTTTGGCTTTTGGGATTTCCAATTTAATTATGACGTCAGGGCCAACAGCACGCAGCTGATCCGGCGTGCTCGTTTTTATCTTTTCTGGGGGCCCACAATTTTTGTTGGCGTAGGGCCTCACTCAAGGTAAATCCGGCCCTGCCTAGCAGTTTCCCCAAGGGACACACGTTCCACAATGCTTGTATTGGTTCAAGCATTGATATCCTGGGTCCCTTCTTAAGAATGGTTTATGGACCTTTCCTCCAGGAACTTGTCCAAACCTTTTTTAAACCCAGCTACACTAACAGCCTTTACTACATCCTCCGGTAACAAATTCCAGAGTTTGATTACACGTTGAGTGAAAAAATATTTTCTTTTATTAGTCTTAAATAGTTTACCCTGTAGCTTCATTGCATGTCCCCTAGTCTTTCTATATTCTGATAAGGTAAACAATCGATCTATGTTTACCCGTTCCACTCCGTTCATTAATTTATAGACTTCTATCATATCTCCCCTCAGCCGTCTCTTTTCCAGGTTAAAGAGCCCTAACCTTTTTAGCCTCTCTTCATAGGAGTATCCTTCCATCTCCTTTACCATTTTGGTGGCTCTTCTATGAACCATTTCTAAAATCGCTATATCCTTTTTAAGATACGGCGACCAGAATTGCACACAATCTTCAAGGTGCGGTTTCACCATGGAACGATATAGAGGCATTATAATATCTTTTGTTTTATTTTCCATTCCTTTCCTTATCATACTTAGCATTTTATTTGCTCTCTTGGCCGCTGCTGCACACTGGGCTGAGGATTTTAACATGGTATCCACAATGACGCCTAAATCTTTTTCCTGGGTGGTAGTTCCTAATGTGGAACCTTGCATCGTGTAACCATAGTTTGGGTTGTTCTTCCCCAGGTGCATAACCTTGCACTTGTCCACATTATATTTCATCTGCCATTTTGATGCCCAGTCTTCCAATTTATCAAGATCCTCTTGCAATTTTCCACAATCCTCTTCGGTTTTAACAACTTTAAATAGTTTTGTGTCATCTGCAAATTTGATAACCTCACTCGTTATTCCACTTTCCAGGTCATTTATGAAAATGTCAAAAAGCAGCGGACCCAGCACAGATCCCTGGGGTACACCACTACTCACCTTTCTCCATTGGGAACATTGGCCATTTAGCCCTATCCTCTGCTTTCTATCTTTTAACCAGTTCCTGATCCACAATAGTACACTGCCTGCTATCCCATGACTCTTTAGTTTTGCCAAAAGTCTCTGATGAGGGACCTTGTCAAAGGCTTTCTGAAAGTCCAGATAAACAATATCAACTGACTCACCTTTGTCCACCTGATTATTCACTCCTTCAAAAAAACATAACAGATTAGTAAGACAAGATCTTCCTTGTCTAAAACCATGATGGCTGTCTCCCATTAGGTCATGACTATCTACATGCTGAGTAATTTTATTCTTTATGATGGTTTCTACCATTTTTCCCGGTACTGACGTCAGGCTCACCGGTCTGTAGTTTCCCGGATCACCCCTGGAAGCCTTTTTAAAAATTGGTGTTACATTGGCGATCCTCCAATCTTCAGGTATTAGAGATGATTTTAATGATAGTTCACAGATTACTAATAGCAGATCTGCAATCTCATATTTCAGTTCTTTCAACACCCTTGGATGTATATCATCCGGGCCAAGTGATTTGTTGCTACTCTTCAGTTTATCTAATAGTTGTAATACATCTTCCCAATGTATCGATATTTCCTTCAATTCTTCCGCACCTTTAAATACCACTTCAGTCATGGGTAACATCCCTACATCTTCCTCAGTAAAGACCAAAGCAAAGAATTCATTCAGTCTCTCCGCTATCGCCTTGTCGCCTCTTAGTGCTTCTTTAACCCCTTTATCATCTAATGGACCAACTGACTCTCTCACAGGTTTTTTGCTACGAATGTACTTGAAAAGGTCTTTACTTCACGTTTTTGCTTCCGCAGCAAGCTTCTTCTCAAATTCTCCCTTTGCCTGCCTTATCAATGTCTTGCATTTGACTTGCCAGTGCTTGTGCTGTTTCCAGGTTTTGTCGTTTGGCTCTTTTTTCCATTTCCTGAAAGATGCTTTTTTGGCAACAACAGCCTCTCTGACCTCACCTTTAAACCATGCTGGCAGTTTTTTGGACTTCCTTCCACTTTTCTTAAAGCGTGGAATACAGCTGGTCTGGGCTTCCAAGATAGTATTTTTCAACAACAGCCAAGCCTGATGTATGCCTTTAACCTTTGCAACTGCTCCTTTTAGTTTTTTCTTAACTGTTTTCCTCATTTTATCATAGTCTCCCTTTCGAAAGTTAAAAGGTAGTACTGTGGATTTCCTTACTATCCCTCCTCCATTAATTAAATCAAAGGCAATCATGCTATGATCACTATTGCCAAGTGGCCCCAACAACCTTATCTCTTGCACTAGATCTGGTGTTCCACTAAGGACTAGGTCTAATATGGCTTCCCCTCTGGTCGGTTCATGAACCAGCTGCTCCAAGAAGCAGTCATTTATTTCATCTAGGAACTTTATCTCCCTAGCATGTCCTGACGTGACACTGACCCAGTCGATACCGGGGCAGTTGAAATCACCCATTATTATTACTGCGCTGTAACTTTTGTTAGCTTCCTTGAGTTCTTTGAACATTTCATCATCCATTTGGTCATTCTGGCCAGGCGGTCGATAGTACAGCTGCACTGCCATCGCCTTCCCCCTTTTACATGGAATTTCAATCTATATAGATTCTACAGCAGATTTTGTTTCCTGCAAAATTTTAATCCTTTCTGACTCAATGCCCTCTCTAACATAGAGAGCAACCCCTCCACCAATTTGATCAGCTCTATCATTACGATATAGTTTGTACCCAGGTATCACAGTGTCCCACTGGTTGTCCTCCTTCCACCATGTCTCTGATATTCCAATCATATCTAACCTTTCATTTAGTGCTATATATTCTAACTCTCCCATCTTATTTTTTAGACTTCTAGCATTTGCATACAAGCATTTTAGAGAATGTATTTTATTCATATTAATTTGGCTATTGTTAGACATGGGTAATTTGGGATCTTTAAGCTCTGTCTGCTCCATACTTGAGGGCATTTGGGCTAGTTTACTCTTTTGTGGAACCTCTCTGCTTTTGGTAGTATCCTTCAAAGATACATTCTTCCGAACCATCCACTCTTGGGTGACTGTCAGCTTTCCCCTAATATCTAGTTTAAAAGCTGCTCTATCTCCTTTTTAAAGGTTAATGCCAGCAGCCTGGTTCCATCCCGGTTAAGGTGAAGCCCATCCCTTCGGAAGAGCCCCTCCTTTCCCCAGAATGTTCCCCAGTTCCTAACAAATCCAAAACCCTCATCTCTGCACCATTGTCTCATCCACGCATTGAGACTCCGGAGCTCTGCCTGCCTTTTGGGTCCTGCGCGTGGAACAGGAAGCATTTCAGAGAACACTACCCTGGAAGTTCTGGATTTCAACTTCCTACCTAAAAGCCTAAATTTAGCCTCCAGAACCTCCCTACCACATTTTCCTATGTCATTGGTACCGACATGTACCAAGACAGCAGACTCCTCCCCAGCACTATCTAAGACCTTATCTAGGTGGCGCGTGAGGTCCGCTACCTTTGCACCCGGCAGGCATGTTACCAGGCAATCCTCACGTCCACCAGCCACCCAGCTATCTACATGCCTAATGATCGAATCACCAACTATAACAGCTGTCCTAACCCTTCCCTCATGGGCACCTGGCCCTGGAGAAACTTCCTCGGTGCGAGAAGGTTTTACATCACCTGGAGGACAGGTCCTAGTTACATGATCACTTCCTGCCACACCAGGGTGATGCTCTCCTGTCACTTGACCTCTCTCCTCCTTGGCAACAGGGATGCTGCCAGACTGGAGGTGGGACATCAGGACTATATCCCTGTAGGTCTCGTCTATGTACCTCTCTGTCTGTCTTATGCTTTCCAAGTCTGCTACTTTAGCCTCTAGAGAACGGACTCGTTCCCTGAGAGCAAAGAGCTCCTTGCACCTAGTACACATGTAAGACCTCTCGCCAACTGGGAGAAAATCGTACATGTGACACTCAATGCAAAAGACTGGAAAGCCCCCATCCCGCTCCTGGACTGCTATCTGCATCTTAGTTTTAAGTTTGTGTTTAGATCTAAGTTCTTTACTTACTAAGGGTTGCTATGGATATTTATACTAATAAAACTGTACCTAATACGTGTAGTATACCTTGCTCACCTGAAGCTTAACTAATCTCAGGTCCTTAGTGTATGATTGATTTGGGTAATGAGCTTCACCTGAGAGCACCTCCTGCCTTTTAAGATGTGTAAGTACCTATAAAGCTACGATTATCCCAGGGGTGGGTGGGTGTGGGGAGGGAGGGAGGGAAATAACACTTATTAAAAGAGGGCTGCTACACAGTACCCTGTCTTGTGCTGCTGAGGTAAGCTATATTCTGAATTGATTTAAATTATAGCTTTTAGCTGCTGCTAGTCTCTAACTTCTTATGAAATTTAAACTACAAGCTCTCTGCTGGGTTCTAAATTTAACCAGAAAGCTCTCTTCTGTGTTTTAAATTTAAGCTAAAAGTACTTTGCTGATGCTAAGCAGAGCAATATAAGCGATTTGGACAGCACGGAAGCAACGACAAGAATTGTTGTTGCTGGCCATAGATGCTGAGATAGCATTTGACCGTGTAGAATGGGGTTTTATGTTTGCAGTGCTGGAAAAGATAGGGATTGGCACAAATATGATGGCATGGATCAGAGCACTTTACACCAATCCAGTGGCGGCAGTAAAAATAAATGGGAGATATTCTGAATTTTTCAGGTTAGAAAGGGGAACGAGACAAGGTTGCCCCTTATCCCCTTTGTTGTTTGCTTTAACGATGGAGCCGCTGGCGGGAAGGCTTAGATGAAATATTGATGCCGAGGGACTACGGATAAGGACAGATGAACATAAAGTGGCGTTATTTGCGGATGATCTGCTGCTGTTTGTGGCTAGCCCACTACTGGCTTTACCGATATATATGGAAGAATTAAGGCGATTTGGGAGAGTGGCGGGATTTCAAATAAACTGGGATAAAACGGAGGCGTTAAATGTTAGTTTGTCAGATTCTTTAGCATGGCACTTACAGGGCAGCTATAAATTTAGATGGGCCCGGAGGTCTATTAAGCATCTTGGGGTGCATTTGACACAGGATCCGGATGGCCTGTATGGGGCAAACTATCCATCATTGATTGGACAAATTGAAAGAGATTTGGAAAAATGGCACAAGGAGGAGATTTCTTGGCTAGGTAGAATAGCAGCGCTTAAGATGATAAGATGACGGTGCTGCCTAGATTTTTTTTTTTCAGGTATTGCCAGTGCAAGTCCCTAGATTGGTGTTGCAATGATTGCAAAGAAAGATGTTCTTGTTTGTGTGGAGGCATTGACCCCCGCGGATATCTAGAAGGATTTTGTATGTCTCACGAAGGAAAGGGGGGTTGGGGATGTTAGCGATTGCTGATTATTATCTAGCTGCCCAGATGCGGCAGGTAATGGAGTGGCGAGAAACTGCGAGTCTTAAACGGTTCTATCCTATAGAACAATTTTGGATAGGAGGATGGAAATTGAAGGATCTCCCATGGCTGCAGAGGGGCCTGTTACGAGGGGATTGGACAGTGAATCCCTTTGTTCGGCATCTTTGGGGGGAATGGCAAAGGGGGTGGCGTTGAGTTAGTTAATGGGCAGGGACCTCTCTGCTTGCGCCAATTAATGGCACTCCCGCATTTGGCCCAGGCAGGGAAGGAACCTTTTGGAGATGGGCAAAGAATGGGTTGGAAACATTTGTGCAATTGATTGAGTTGGGAGAGATCAAATCCTTTGAGCAATTAAAGGGAGAATTCCATTTGGAGACAAGGGACCTATTTGCCTATCTGCCGGTGGTTCACTATCTGCGCCAGAAAGATAATCTGGAACAAATAGATGAGGGGCTTAATGCCTCGGAGGCCTTATGGCTGGGACACCACCAGTCTCGTGGGCTGATTCGTTTGCTTTATGTTGCTTTACATACTGCTGGTAAAGAAGAGGGAAAGTTCAGCTATATGACAGAATGGGAAAAGGATTTGGGAGTACAGTGGGAAGCAGATGAATGGAAAGCGATATATATGGGAGCCTCTAAGTCTTCCTTATGTACTACAATTCAAGAGAATGCCTACAAACTGCTCATGCGTTGGTATTATACCCCAGTAAGATATAAACAGATGTTCCCAGAGGCTTCGGATCTTTGCTGGAGGGGGTGTGGCGCCCGAGGGACATATTTTCATATGTAATGGAAGTGCCCCTTGGTAACCCAGTATTGGACGAGGATTAGAGATCAAATGGGGGTTATTTTTGGGGTGGCATTGGAGCTAATCCCATCATGGTTTTTGCTGGGAGTGTGGCCCTTAAACCTCTCCTATAGATGGAGTAAGCCTATGAAGACATGTATTATTGCAGCTCGATGTGAAATAGCGTGGAAGTGGAAACAAAGTGAGGCACCCGATTTGACCCACTGGAAAACTAGATTATATAGGGTATTAAATATGGAACGCTTGACAGCGCTCCGGAGGAACCAGGGGGAAAGATTTGATGCACAATGGCAGCCTTTGTTCACTTATTTGGAGTCCCCGCACCTTAGATAAAGGGGGAAGGAGGGGGGAGGGTGGGGAGGGGAGGGGCTGGGAGGGGCTGGGAGTAAAAGGGACTTCTGATTATGAGCATACTTTAGAGGGGGGTTTCAGGGGGGGAGGTCAGGGTAAAGGGGGGATTGAACAAGAATTGCTTGTGGCTGAAACAATGGTAGTTTTTCTTGTGTGTACATTGTTTAAAGAGCATGTTTGGAATTGAATCCTGTTTATGGAAATGTTTGCGGTGCATATTGGGTATGCACTTGACTGCAATGCTAAATGGAAAAATTAATAAAGATTAAGTTAAAAAAAAAACCTGTAAATGTGTAAATGTTGGTATAGAGCAATATTTATTGTCACTAACATGGTTAGTGCCACTGAATATCCACTGGTTCTGCCGATGCACGCCCTGATGCTATCAGGGTGCATTGTGGGAGTTCTGGGGCAGAGTGGAAGTGGGGCCCTTAGCTAACCATGCAGCACCTATATTGAACCACTGCTCGGTTAGCGACCCAAGGGTAAAGATAGGCATGGAAAAACCTTGACTATCTTTACCTGTGGGAGCTAACTGGGCAGTGGCTCAATATAGCAACTGCCCGGTTAGCTTCTTCACCATGTGGCATGTTGTGGCAAACCTAACTATTCAATTCCAGTGGCCAGATATAGCCCTGGTTTGAATATCCGGGGTTAAAGTTCAGCAGCAACGACTATGTGCCTTCGAGGCACATAGCTATTGCAACTCAATAAAACTTCATTTTAAATTATGCTTCGTTTCATTTATTTGTGTCTTCTTTCTGATATGATATGTTTATGAAGCATTCCCTATGACTATATTTACTTTATGTAAATCCTGACAAATCCCTAAGAACAAAGCAAACAAAAAGATAACTGGGTAACTGATTTAATTATCTTACCCAGTATTCAAAGACTACAGCTATAAAGTCTACATCATTAAAAATCACTGGCTAAAGATAGTCTTAGGGGTAAATTTACTAAACCGTCTTAACGTGCGCCCGGCGATAGTGTGCAGGCTGCCATAAAAGGAGTGGGCGTTTCAGTCAAAGTAGCAAAATGGAATTGTCACGCGATAACGTGCGCTGCTGCGCACATTATCAGGTGAAGCGCCGCTAAGCACGTTAACGCGCGATAATCTTAAGTAGGCGCGCAGACATTCAGACATAGAAACAGAGGTGTAGCACAATGCTTAATACACTGACTGATGGTACAGGGGTCATGAGTTTGATCCCCCAGTGTACCTAATGCATAAGGTTGGCTGAGGTGTCACCCTTTATGTTTAAGTAGTGATTTTTGAGGCATTTTACTTTTATTTTAATTAGTGCTGCCAGCAAACACACCCTCACGGTGGCATAACCTAAGGTGCTGCATAAGGCACCCCATAGGGCACATTATAAAGTGCACTGTCCGCCAATGCACCCTATAATGTCCCCTATAGGACACCTTATAAGGCACCTTATAAGGCGCTTGATAAGGTGCTTTATGGGGCGCCTTAAGAGGCACCTTAAGGTTACAGTACTCTGAGGGTGTTTTTGCTGGCATCACTAATGTACATTAAAAATAGACAATGCCTCAGACAGTCCTATCAAATAACCCCACCATGGTTTCACAGGCAGTGAAGTAACCAGTGGGCTACAGCTCTATAACTGCTAACAAGCCCCTGGCTGGCTGCAGAAGGACTGCATGTCACCACACAAACTGTCTGCTGTGGTGACCAGGATAGGGTTAACCCACCCATACCCATGATGCACTGCACATGCAAATCAGCAGTCGACAGATGGGCACAAGATGGGGTATGCACCCCCACAGCACCTCGGCCTGGTAGAGGGAACTGACCGTGTGTGGTACTGGCACAGAGTAGCCACAGACCTTCACATTGTGCGGATACTGTGCTCACCCTGAGGGTGAGGTGGGGCGCCCAGCACCAGGTCCACAGCACCTTTCACAGCTGAAATACGCCATGCTGCAGGTCCCCATCAGTGCTACTGTGTGTGATAGCTAGTTTCTGCAGACACACCTAAGATACATCTGTGTTCTTCTGTATTTCTCAGTCATGTCTAGCCCTTATGGGCTATGATGCACCCAGAAGAGTACATGTCCTGCATTGGTGCCATGGTTACATGATGTAGGTGAAGGGGGTGTTTGGACCCATAGGCGGATTATGTACCACCACACAACCCACCCTCTGGGGCTCAGGGTGGGAGACAGCATCGCCCACCAATAGATCCACATTCTATCTCCCTGCAATGGTAGCAGTAGAGGGGACCATCAACCTCAGTCCTGCTGGGGGAACAGACACCCTACAGGGCAAGCAATGGAGAGCTATACACATGCATAAAGCAATAGCAGACAGAAGGCCTGGAAATGGTCAACTGCCCCCCACCACTATCTGACATTCTCCAGTAGCAAGCCTCCAGCCGCTGCACCCTGTTTCAGCAAGACACATACTAGCTGCAGGCAGTCTACTAACTAGTCCATAGTCCTGGAAGAAATGCATACACACCAAACAGATAAGTCAGTGATTGGTCCCCAAAAAAAACCCATAACCATCACATGAGAATAACACTATATAGCACTATGGGGGAACCTAGCCATGCCATGGTCACTGCTCAGTCAGGGTGAGAGTGACCTCCCAACAGGACATGCTGTGGCCATGCTGTCCGTGCAGGTGGTGGCTGGGCACTACAATGTCCGAGCCATTGCCCTATGCCCTGTGCAGATGCAGCCAGGCCAGGCCACCCTATCCAGGCTATTCCCACAGTACCTTGCTCCTCATTATGTACATTGGCAGACCAATACTGGCAACAGTGCTAGCAGTGTGGGCTGTGGAGGGCGTTGGCAGCCACCACACACTGGATAGACAGACACACACCTATGCCAGCATTGTGCAACTATAGAGGTGTTTGGCAGCCCTGGCCACCACACCAGTCCTGGGCACAGTGCAGGCATGGCTATGGTATGCAATACTGTTGGGGTCACTCTGGCAAACACCAGACTTGAGGCACTCTCCACAGACATCAGAAAGGTTGCTATGATGCAGCTCAATCAGCCAATTGTGCTTAACGTAGGAATTGCTATCTGCCAGTTATCATAGCAACCTTTTGATACCTGTGTACAGTTTTCCCATGTTTAGGGCGGCATTGCTAAGGTATGCAAGTGCTAGTATGGGGAGATCCACGCAGGGCCCAACATCCTGCCTCTCCAGGAGGCTTGGGATAATGGAGCCTGTGGGTGCGGGTGTGTCTGCCCCTGTTGGCCGCTGCTCTAGGGCAGAGGTTCCCAACTCCAGTCCTGGAGGGCCAAACACTGTTCGGGTTTTCATGCTGTCCCTAATGAATATGCATGAGATACATCTGCATACCATGGGGGCAGTGCATAGCAATACAGCACAGCCACATTTATTAGAGGCAGCATGGAACCTGAATGGTGCTGGCCCTCCAGGACTGCATTTGGGAGACTCTGCTTTAGGTAATGTGCATGTTTATGGTGTCTGCGCTCTGTAGGGTAAAATTTAGGTGTTTTGGGCATGTCTATGTCATCTGCACTAAAGGTTCTGTCTGTATTAGCAGGTTTTAGTAGTGGGTAAAATATGGGGGCTGGGTTGGCATGAACCACAGCTGGGACTTGAACCTGTGACTTTCTGCTTCTGAACACAATGGCTGTGTGCACTGCACCACTGTGTTGCCACAGAGATTGTGGATTCCCTGGGGATACCATGACTGTTCGTCAGACAGAGCCTGTCTGTTGCAGTGCATGGCACCCACCTACACAGGGCTAGGCCATGGTCTGCTCTGGGCAGCTGCCACTGCCCCCTCCACCACAAGTACCCCTCTGCCACCCTGCTGACATGCCCGTCTCAGGCCATCCATTGTGCGGGTAGGCGGCTGCCTATGGTGCAGGTTCTGGGGTAGGGGTGCCTGCATAGATGTTCATGCTTCCCCCCAGCACTGCCTGCCAATGTTCTGTGCCCTTGGGGGTACTGCAGTGCCAAGCCCCACAGTACCTGCTGGGTATTATCCCCTGTGACACTGTGGGAAGCACACTCGTGCCCATGCTGGGCCCTCATCAGTTGCTGTCTGGCTCCTCTACTGTTTCAACATTCCTATGGGCCACCTAGGCATCACCCTAGTCCGCACTGTGGCCCAGCTGAAGTACAGCATGTGCCGTCTGAAGCCCTCTGTCTCCCCTTTCCCAGCATCCCAGCAGTTACCCATTCCGACATGCCTGCCCTGCTGTTGTGGAACATGTGCATGCCATAGGAAACCTGTCCAATGGAGAGGGAAACCCTGATCAGCGCTATTTCACTGTGGGATCATTCACCTTGAAAGGGACGGAGCGTAGACCCTTCCAAAATTCATATCTTTTTTTGGAGCTTTCTTGGGAGTGTTTTTTGATGTTTCCCATTAATATCACTATTGCGCAGCTTGGTTATGTTTTTTTTATATTTTGTTGGGGTCATTTTCAATGTTTATTTGCACTTTTGTTCCGTGCACATGTATCACACTTATCACTTTTTTGTAGGGTCTCCCTGGTTTTGCTGTACATTGCTGACAGAAATGGTTTCTCTTCCCTTTAAATCAGCTCTAACGCCAGGGTTTCACTGGCGTTAGTTTTCAGCCTCGGATTTCACAGCGTTAGTGTGCAGGGAGCCTCTCCCCTCCCACTCTCCACCCATTGACCCCTTCTCTCCGCCTCTGGGGAGCCTTCCTCCGCCCTCTGGGAGCCTTTCCCCGCCTTCAGCGCTCGTTTGCACCGCTGCGCGCATTATCGCGCGATAAGGTACCTGTGCGCCTGATAAAGCACCATTATCGTGCGATAAGGTACCTTATCGCGCGATAACGTCACAGAGCGCACATTAAGACGGTTTAGTAAACATACCCCTTAGTTATCCAGTCAGCCTTAGGGCAGCAGTTTTTCTGACCAGACTTGAGTGGTTATCTTTAACTGATTAGCACTGCATATCGATTGCACTCTCAGCACCCCTCCAACTCCTTCTCAGATCGATTCAATTTTAATCAGACAATGAGTTATCCAGAAAAACATTAAGGGGTATGTTTACTAAACTGCGTTAGTGCGATTCGCGTTAGGAGCCGCAGTAGAGACAGAAATCCCAAATAAGGACATGGGCGGTACATCGTTACCGAGAACGCGCTGAGAACGTGCGTTACCAGGCGCCATAAATGAACTAGCGCTACAGGGCACGTTACCGCGCGTTAATCTTAAGAAGGCGCGCAGGCATACATGCACAGCAACAGAGCTGTAGCACAATGGTTACAACACTGACTGATAGTACAGGGGTCATGGGCTCGATTCCCCAGTGGGTCTAATGTATAAGGCTGGCTGAGGCAGCACCCTTTACATTTAAGTAGTGATTGTTGACGCATTTGACGTGTATTTTAATTAGTGCTGCCAACAAACACATCCTCACGGTGGCATAACCTAAGGTGCCGCATAAGGCATCCCATAATGCACTCCATAGGGCACATTATAAAGTGTACTGTCCGCCAAGGCACCCTATATTGTCCCCTATAGGACACCTTATAAAGCTGTGAACAAAGCCCTGGCTGGCTGCAGAAGAACTGCACGGCACCACACAAACTGTCTGCTGTGGTTACCAGGATAGGGTTAACCCACCCGTACCCATGATGCACTGAACATGCAAATCAGCAGACGAGAGATGGGCACAAGATTGGGTATGCACCCCCACAGCACCTCGGCCTGGTAGGGGCAACAGACCATGTGTGGCACTGCCTCAGAGTAGCCACAGACAGTCACATTGTGCGGGTACTGTGCACCAGGTCCACAGCACTTTTCATGGCTGAAATACGCCATGCTGCAGGTCCCCATCAGTGTGTGATAGGTAGTTCCGTTAGACACACCTAGGATACATTTGTGTCCTGCTGTATGTCTCGGTTATGTCTAGTCCTTATGGGTGATGATGCACCCAGAATAGTGCATATCCTGTGTTGGTGCCATGGTTACCTGCTGTAGGTGAAGGGGGGGGGTGTTTGGACCCATAGGCGGATTATGTACCACCACACAACCCACCCTCTGGGGCTCAGGGTGGGAAACAGGATCACCCACCAATAGATCCACAGTCTACCTCCCTGCAATGGTAGCAGTAGAGGGGACCATCAACCCCAATCCTGCTGGGGAACAGACAGAGCGGTACACATCCATAACGCAATAGCAGACAGACAGCAGGCCTGGAAATGCTCAGCTGCCCCCCACCATTATCTGACATTCTCCAGCAACAAGCCTCCAGCCGCTGCACCCTGCAAGGTGTTCCAGCAAGACACATACTAGCTGCAGACAGTCCACCAGTTAGTCCATAGTGCATGGTCCTGGAGAAGATGTATGTACCCAGAACAAGGATGTCAGCATACACATCAAGCAGATAAGTCAGTGATTGAGCCCCAAAAGAAAACCCATAAATATCACTTGAGAAAAATGCTGATTAGCACTATGGGGGAACCTAGCCATGCCATGGTCACTGCTCAGTCAGGGTGAGAGTGACCTCCCAGCAGGACATGCTATGGCCACCCTGTCTGTGCAGGTGGTACTGGGCACTACAATGTCCGAGCCATTGCCCTATGCCCTGTGCAGATGCGGCCAGGCCAGGCCACCCTATCCAGGCCATTCCCACAGTACCTTGCTCCTCATTATGCACATTGGCAGGCCAATACTGGCAACAGTGCTAGCAGTGTGGGCTGTGGAGGGCGTTGGCAGCCACCACACACTGGATAGACAGACACACACTCCCCACACCTATGCCAGCATTGTGCAACTATAGAGGTGTTGGGCAGCCCAGGCCACCACACCAGTCCTGGGCACAGTGCAGGCATGGCTATGGTACGCAATACTGTAGGAGTCACTCCACAGGTTGGTAAACACTGTCAGACACAAGACCTGTAGAACACTCCACAGACATCAGAAAGGTTGCTATGATGCAGCTCACTCAGAAAATTGTACTTAACCTAGGAATTGCTATCTGCCAGTAATCATAGCAAGCTTTTGATAGATGTGTACCATATTCCCAGGTTTAGGATGGCATTACTAAGGTATGCAAGTGCTAGTATTGGGAGATGCACACAGAGCTCAAAGTCCTGCCTCTCCAGGAGGCTTTGGATAATGGGGCCTGTGGGTGCGGGTGTGTCTGCCCCTGTTGGCTGCTGCTTTACGGCAGAGGTTCCCAACTCCAGTCCTGCGGTGCCAAACACTGTTCGGGTTTTCATGCTGTTCCTCATGAATATGCATGAGATACATACCATGGGGGTGGCGCATAGAAATGCAGCACAGGCATCTTTATCAGAGGCAGCATGGAACCGGAATGGTGTTTGGCCCTCCAGGACTGCATTTGGGAGACTCTGCTCTAGGTCATGTGCATGTTATGGTGTCCGTGCTCTGTAGGATAAAATGTAGGTGTCTTGGGCATGTTTACGTCATCTGCAATAAAGGTGCTGTCTGTATTAGCACGTTGTAGTAGTGGGTAAAATATGAGGACTGGGTTGGCAGGAACCACAGCTGGGACTTGAACCTGTGCCCCTCTGCTTCTGAATACACTGGTTTTGTGCACTGCACCACCTTGTTGTCACAGAGTCAGTATATTCCTTGGTGATACCATGACTGTTCGTCAGACAGGGCCCATCTGTTGCAGTACACGGCACCCACCTACACAGGGCTAGGCCACGATCTACTCTGGGCAGCTGCCACTGCCCCCTCCACCACCAGTATCCCTCAGCCACCATGCTGACATGCCCTTCTGCTGGTGGTGCTGGTGGTGCGCAGTCTCAGGCCATCCAGTGTGCAGGTAGGCGGCTGCCTTTGGTGCGGGTTCTGGGGTAGGGGTGCCTGCATAGACGTCCACGTTCCCCCCCAGCCCCGCCTGCCAATGTTCTGTGCCCTTGGGGGTAGTGTTGGGTACTATCCCCTGTGACACTGTGGGAAACACAGTCGTGCCCATGTTTAGCCTTCAGCAGTTGCTGTCTGGCTGCTCTGCTGTTTCAGCATTCGTATGGGCCAGCTAGGCATCACCCTAGTCCGCACTGCGGCCCTCTGTATCCCCTTTTCCGGCATCTGTCCAGTTGCCGTTCCGACATGCCCGCCCTGACGTTGCGGGACATGTGCACGCCATAGGAACCCTGTCCGATGGAGTGGAAAACCCTGGGCAGCGCTATTTCACTGTGGGCTCATTCACCTTGTATGGGGACGGAGTGTAGACCCTTCCACGATTTATATCTTTTCTATGGAGCTTTCTCGGGGGGGGGGGGATGTTTCTCATTAATACCTCTATTGGCCAGCTTGGTTATGGTTTTTTTCCAGTTTGTTGAGGTCATTTTCAGTGTTTATGTGCCCTTTTGTTCTGTGCACATGTATCACACGTATCACTTTTTTTAGGTTTCCCTACCTAGGCTGTACATTGCTGACACTGAAATGGTTTCTCTCCCCTGAAATGTGCATTTAACAGCAGGTTTTCATTCGCGTTGGGATTTAGCTCTTCAGATCAGCACGTTAGTGTGAAGGGAGCCTCTTCCGCCCACTCTCCGCCCACTGACCCCTTCTCTCCACCCTCTCTCCACCTTCTGCGGTGTTTTACCGTACCATGGAGCTTTACGATCGTTAACGCATCATAACGCATGTTATGTAACGTTAACGATCGTTAGTGCGTCATAACGCACGTTATGATGCACTAACGATCGTTAACGTTACATTACGCGCTTTATTTACTGTTACCGCAGTTTAGTAAACATACCCCTAAGTGACGGCTGTGATAAGGAAGCTTATCATAGCTCAGGTAGGAGCTATAGAAAAGATGATGTGACTCTGAACAAGCAACCTGTCAGTTCTGGTAGAAGCAAGAAAACAGAGTTTTCACATAAAAGACTACCAGTCCCAGAATGCACCAGGTTTCCAGCAGCCATGAGGGAGGCTGAAGTGAGAAAATGTGTGTGCAATCAAGAGAGCTATGAGGTAATCCCTAAGCACTCAACTCAAAGGGCAGAGCCTGATTCAACACAGCTGCGCTGTGTTAGGGAGGAGCACACATTAGGACAGAATAAGAATAGAGCTTATTCTACAGGCTAAAAACTCCAGCCCAGCTTCAGGGAGAGCTTCAGCAACGGCTACAAGCTCCAGCCCAGCTACAGGTTTAAGCATCACCTGGAGAAACAGAAGCCAAGCCAAGCGGATAGAGAAAGAAGGAAACTCTCTGGAAGGAAGAGAAGAAAGGCCATTGGCAGGTCTGGGAGAATCCAAGGCAGTACCTATACTGGGAGGTATTCCAAATGCCAGCAGAGTCCATTGGACTGGTGTCAGCCAGAGGAATGGAATGGCAGAGATAAGAATCACCAGTGGCTACCTGGGAGAGAGAAGACTACACGTGGAAGGGACTTTCGGACCTATGCCAGAAGGTATGTGAGGAAAGATCCAGTGTCCAGGGATCAAGATTGGAAGGCTGGACATCAGAACTGGGTTACATACTGGCCAGGCTATACAGAGAGGAATTATGATAGCAGGAGAGGCTCAGGTATGAACACTGATCCAGACCCTATCTATAATAGAGAATGGCAGCAAGGGAATAAGCATTCTCATGATAGTGCCTTAATGAAAGACTCGTCTGTGCCAATGTATGATAGTGACCCTATGCTGATTGATGAAGGGGGAGATACAGCAGATGAAACTATTTACATGGACTGTTCTCTATCTAAATGCTATTGCTAGCTTTCTGTGAGCAAACACATCAGCCATCACAAAGAAACCTAACTTTGTTCTTTATTTCCACTGCAAACAGCTCTTAAAGCAGGATTTGGGTTCACACAGTAGCAGCCAGCCAGCTAAAGGCTTTCAGCTGGTCAATTGATAGTAATTAAAGCTGCACCTGATTGTGTGTGTGAGCAAGGGAGAATCACTGCTGGGATCTGCGTGGAAAATAAGCAGAAGTTAACCTAACAAGCAAAGTTTATTCATTTCTTTGTGCCTTTTTATTTGGTAATTATTTGCTAAGAAAACATTAGCTAATTGCCTGACAAGCTGAAGGTTGTTTTCTGATTTGCTTTATGACTTTATGTTATCCATTTAAACACTGCAAGCAAGTAACCTCATTTATATTGCTATCAAGCATATTTGTGCTGGGTGAATTAAACCCCATCAATAAAAGAAGTATTTTATTGGCCTTACCACTCGTATCACAACTCAATTATTGTCTTCAGCTGTGTTTGGGAGTGAAAGAACTACATTACCCACAATACCTTGCAAGAATCATATGAATATATGCATTGTCAAGATTGGGTAAGTTCTCACCCTAGGCAGCCGTCTGACAAATGGCGTAGTTGGCAGGATTGCTTTTGCACCAAGAGGATTTATTTGCTGTGGATTACAAATAAAATTCAAGTTTGAAGCTGAAAGAAGATTTTTTTTTCCCTCATCTACACTTTGGAGGAGAAGTGGTTGTTCCAGGAAGCTGTCCCAGATGAAAAGACCCTGTGCAAAGCTGGATTCATCACTGAGACAAGGTAATATGTACCTGGGCATGTCTAGTGGTGGATGTGTGTAAGCACAGGGGGTAATTGAAAAAAAAAGGTTGGAAAAAAAAAAAAACACACCTGGTTGGAAGATGCTGCTCTTTGGGTTTTTTTTCTTTATTTCTTGCAGGGGTCAAGATGGATCCGAGGGAGATGGCTCAGTGGATGGCAGCCCAATTTAGCAAGCAGCAGGAGCTATCACAGCAGGCCCCGGACACTGCTATGAAGGCCTTAATGGAACAGCAGAAACCAGTGCTTGATCTGGTGCAAGCTCTAGTGCAGCTGCAGAGCCAAAGTGGAACAGATGCAAGACCAGCAGTTATTACTGGTACACCACATGTGAACAATGTGGGACTCAATCAAGGGATTGGGGCATTTAATTTTGGGAAATTAACTCCAGATGATAATGTTGATGATTTTCTAGAGTCTTTTGAAAGAGTGGCACAGGCTTTAGCATGGCCAGAGACCGAGTGGGCAGTAAGGCTGGCAGCCTCATTAACTGGTGAGGCACTAGCAGCTTACAGAGCAATGCCAGCAGCCCAGGCTTTGAATTATAAGGATGTAAAGGCAGCTTTTAGAGATCGCCTAGGGTTGTCAATTTCAGAGTATAGGCGAATGTTTAGAGCTGTTACATTGAAAGTGGGTGAGACACCCAGGGCTCTGAGTCAGAGAATTAGAAGTCTAGCTGTAAAATGGTTAGAGCCTGAGCAAAAGACAGTAGAAATGTTATTAGATATTATAATGCTGGAACAATTTATGCTTGGGGTACCTAAAGATTTGAATGTTTTTCTTATACAGCAAAATTGCCAAAATCTTGGAGAGGCAACCATGCTAGCAGAGAGATTCTTGGAAGCCACGCAGGCTTGCCATAGAATGGGTGGCCCTCTAAAGATGGATGCTGAGGCTAAAGATGCTGTATCAGAAAAGGGAATAATTAAGAATGTTTCTGAAAATGAATGTACTGTATCAAACCAGATGACACAGTGGAATAGAAAAAAATGTTTCAAATGTGGAAAATTGAGACATTTAGAGAAGAGATGCCAGACACACACTAGTTTAATGGGTCTGGATTTAAAACAGCCCAAGGAAGGATTTCTTTTGATGGTCGATGTGCAGGGAATTACCACAAATGCATTATTAGACTCTGGGGCAGACCAGAGTATGATGTCAAAAAGGCTTTGGAAGAGGATAGAGGCCCAAGAAAGATTTGTGCCTAGAACCCCTGAAAGCCAAGTTCACATCAGATGCATTCATGGTGCTGCAACATCATATCCCACCTATAGGCTTAAGGTTAAGTGCCTGGGGGAACAAGAGGAAGTCCTATTAGCAGTGGTGCCTAGGCTACCCTTTGATTTGGTTCTAGGAAAGGACTGGCCAAGATTTAAGCAGGAACTAGTGAAAGGGCTAGGAAAGAAGGAGGGAGAAGGTTTAATAATAGAAATAGCTCCCGGGCCTTTCTTTGGAAGTCCTCAGTCCCTAGCTAAAAAGATGGTTAAGCTTCCAGAAGGCCAAACTATGGGTAATAAGAGGGGCCTTGTATCCACCCGCTCGCAGGCTAAGTTAGAGAGCCAGCAGAAGGAGGAGGGGGAGCAGGCAGAGTTATTAGGAGACTTACCCTCTCATGATGATTTAATAACCCCATCATCTGGTAAAATAAGAAAGTTGAAAGCACAAAAGAGGCGTGAGAGACTTTGCAGAGCACAGGGTAGGGCTGAGATGTTAAATGGTCAAAGTTTACCCTGGGTGCCAGCTGAGTTGGTGGCAAAGTTTCCTAACTTTCCACAAGAGCAGCGAGCTGATCAAGCTCTCACCCGAGCTTTTAAGTATGCTCAGGAGGTCAGGGAGGAGTTGCCCAGATTCAGACTAGATAATGACATATTATATAGAGAGAGTCAGGACCCCAGAAATGGTGCCATTCGTAAACAATTGGTGGTACCCACAACTTTCAAAGGGCTAGTACTTAGATTAGCACATGATCATCCAGTGGGAGGTCATAAAGGTATGCAAGGAACGCTGGATCAAATACTTGTGCGTTTTTACTGGCCAGGTATCTTCAAAGAAACTGCCCAGTTTTGTGCTGCATGTCCAGCGTGTCAGCGAGTTACAGCGGCTCACCCACCGGTGGTGCCATTGATCCCCATGCCAATTATCACAGACCCAATTGGTCGCATTGCCATGGATATTGTAGGCCCATTAGTCAAAACGCCCCGAGGTTTCCAATACATCCTAGTTATGGTAGATCAGGCAACAAGGTTTCCCTGGGCCATACCATTGAGGAATGTTTCTGCAAAAACAATAGCTTTAGAGCTAGTAAAATTGTATTGTGAAGTGGGATTCCCAAGAGAGGTGTTGACTGACCGAGGGTCCAATTTTGTATCCAAATATTTGGCCCAGGTCTGGGATGCCTTTGGCATTCATCACGTGAAAACCTCAGCCTACCATCCACAATCAAATGGTTTGGTGGAGAGATTCAACCAAACTCTCAAACAAATGTTGAGAAGGGGGTTAGCAGGAGAGGTAAAAGAATGGGATATGTTATTACCCTTTGCCTTATATGCCTGCAGGGAAAGAATTCAAGTGTCCCTAGGTGTAACTCCGTATGAGTTGATGTATGGTAGGGCTCCCCGGGGTTTGTTGGATATTTTGAGGGAACAATGGATTGATCCTGAACCAGGAAGTCAGGAGGTGCCACTGTTTCTACGTGACTTGAGAGCACGTTTGAAAAGGACATCGCAGGTTGCTGAGAGGAACCTGCAGGACAGTCAAGTTCGCCAGAAAGGGTGGTATGATAGAAAGGCCAAAAGCCGCCAATTAACCATTGGTGAAAAGGTTTTGGTTCAAGTAGCAGGAACTGCTCCAAAATTTGAGGTACAGTGGAAAGGGCCATGGGAGGTTGTAAAACAAGTGAGCCCAGTGTCTTATATGGTAGAAAATGCAAGAGGGCGTAGGCAGACCTACCATATTAATGTACTTAAGTCTTGGAGGGAGAGGCCTGTAAATAATGACCTTGAACCCAGTCAGGAAGTAAGTGAGCTTCAAGAAGATAACACTCTCGTAGGTATTACGGACTGTAGAGAAGACGTTTCACCAGTAAAACCAGTCTGTAATAACTTAAGCAGGGGGGTATGTGATAAGGAAGCTTATCATAGCTCAGGTAGGAGCTATAGAAAAGATGATGTGACTCTGAACAAGCAACCTGTCAGTTCTGGTAGAAGCAAGAAAACAGAGTTTTCACATAAAAGACTACCAGTCCCAGAATGCACCAGGTTTCCAGCAGCCATGAGGGAGGCTGAAGTGAGAAAATGTGTGTGCAATCAAGAGAGCTATGAGGTAATCCCTAAGCACTCAACTCAAAGGGCAGAGCCTGATTCAACACAGCTGCGCTGTGTTAGGGAGGAGCACACATTAGGACAGAATAAGAATAGAGCTTATTCTACAGGCTAAAAAACTCCAGCCCAGCTTCAGGGAGAGCTTCAGCAACGGCTACAAGCTCCAGCCAGCTACAGGTTTAAGCATCACCTGGAGAAACAGAAGCCAAGCCAAGCGGATAGAGAAAGAAGGAAACTCTCTGGAAGGAAGAGAAGAAAGGCCATTGGCAGGTCTGGGAGAATCCAAGGCAGTACCTATACTGGGAGGTATTCCAAATGCCAGCAGAGTCCATTGGACTGGTGTCAGCCAGAGGAATGGAATGGCAGAGATAAGAATCACCAGTGGCTACCTGGGAGAGAGAAGACTACACGTGGAAGGGACTTTCAGACCTATGCCAGAAGGTATGTGAGGAAAGATCCAGTGTCCAGGGATCAAGATTGGAAGGCTGGACATCAGAACTGGGTTACATACTGGCCAGGCTATACAGAGAGGAATTATGATAGCAGGAGAGTCTCAGGTATGAACACTGATCCAGACCCTATCTATAATAGAGAATGGCAGCAAGGGAATAAGCATTCTCATGATAGTGCCTTAATGAAAGACTCGTCTGTGCCAATGTATGATAGTGACCCTATGCTGATTGATGAAGGGGGAGATACAGCAGATGAAACTATTTACATGGACTGTTCTCTATCTAAATGCTATTGCTAGCTTTCTGTGAGCAAACACATCAGCCATCACAAAGAAACCTAACTTTGTTCTTTATTTCCACTGCAAACAGCTCTTAAAGCAGGATTTGGGTTCACACAGTAGCAGCCAGCCAGCTAAAGGCTTTCAGCTGGTCAATTGATAGTAATTAAAGCTGCACCTGATTGTGTGTGAGCAAGGGAGAATCACTGCTGGGATCTGCGTGGAAAATAAGCAGAAGTTAACCTAACAAGCAAAGTTTATTCATTTCTTTGTGCCTTTTTATTTGGTAATTATTTGCTAAGAAAACATTAGCTAATTGCCTGACAAGCTGAAGGTTGTTTTCTGATTTGCTTTATGACTTTATGTTATCCATTTAAACACTGCAAGCAAGTAACCTCATTTATATTGCTATCAAGCATATTTGTGCTGGGTGAATTAAACCCCATCAATAAAAGAAGTATTTTATTGGCCTTACCACTCGTATCACAACTCAATTATTGTCTTCAGCTGTGTTTGGGAGTGAAAGAACTACATTACCCACAATACCTTGCAAGAATCATATGAATATATGCATTGTCAAGATTGGGTAAGTTCTCACCCTAGGCAGCCGTCTGACACGGCCATAGTGGGAAATTTAACTAGACAAATTGTTTGAGTCTTGACAGTGAACACAATTTAACAAGCAGACATAAAGAGCAAAACAAAAACAAAACAGAATAACTGACAGAAACACAGAGAAGGTTTAAAAAAAATCATAAAACTCCTCTTTTAAAAACAAGACTTCAAATGATCATTAAAGGAGTCATTTTATAAACCCTTATTTGATCATAAAACTGTGTTTTATGCACAAAGGGACATGCTTATTAAGAGGTGTGGCACTATAGCGCAGTTGGTGCTAAAAATTAGGACAGGAGTGGCGTTTAACCCAGGTTAGTAAATGGAGACATGCCTGGCATGTCTCTATGTTGCAAGTGCAGGAATCGTGACACCCCCATGGTTTCTGTCTTTGGTGCAATCAGCACGTGTGCATTTAATGCCTCCCATTGAAGTGGCGATAAATGCACCCACACCAAGTGCCACTACCCATGATATAGATGCTTTGCCAAAGAACTACTCATTTTCTGCCCCAACTCATGCTGCTTGAGCAGTGCTGCATTTTCAGCATGTGGTTCTTTTTACTATGGGTTACATGGCGCATGCTGAACCCCATACTACCTGGTAGCATACATTAATAAATATAGCCTAGAAATAGCTACAGTTGTCCATAGCTATATACCCATAAAGAGCATGCTACTACTGCATAACATATACTTTTATGCAGTATGGGGGTAATTTTATAAGAACCTGCCTAGCTTTAGATAGCAAAAACATTTCTAAATGGTGGTATTTTAGTCATTCATGCATGTAAGTGGCTTCTTTTTTTTTTTTTTTAAACTTTTATTTTCATTTTGCAACAAACAAAAGAAACAACACACCAAAAGAGACAAAACAAGTATACAATAAGGAAAAGTAAACCCATTACCCCCCACCCCGGTGCTTCTTCTCTACCCGTTTGTATCAGCATGTGAGCGCTTCCAATTAACAGTGATTATACATCAAACGATCAAGAAAGTATCCACAATACAGCATGATCATGAGACAGAGATATATACAAAGTTAGACAGTCAGATGAGAGCATTTAGCAAAACGTACATATTCATTGAGCATCTTCCATTGAGACCTATGAGAAGGAGTCTGAACGGAGGAAGCGAACAGACGAGGTATTTGTTCATATTTACTGTAGAGACAGGCATGATTCCACCATTCATTGAGGCTCAGATGGGAACTAATTTCCCAGTATTACTTAATTAGGGAAATAGCAATGCCAAGCATAAAGTTCAAAAGGAGATAAGCCATTTTTTGGGAGAGAGGGGATCCCCGCAACTGGGCGAAGTCCCACTATCCTCCAAGAAAGGGACTCCTGAGAGTGCAATATAGACTAAATACGACCCCAGACCCGACGCCAGTTATACTGTAGTGCGGGATATTCATGCATAACATTGAAGTAATAAACCAATGGCCACAGGACGTGTCCAGCAACCATTACCCTGAGTAGTGTTCCATTTGTCTTAATCTGTGAGAAGTGTAAAAACACCGGTGGGCTAGAAAGAAGAGGGTCTGAGTGAGTGAGGCGGGTCGGGAACCCGTGTCCCTCTGCTCCAGATAAGGCTCCATTGCTCCGAGGTTAAAGTCACATGCAATTCTCTCTCCCATGCTTTCTGCGCTATAGAGGTATCTCTAGTGATAGCATTACATAAGGTTTAGTAAAATTGGATGCTACACCCGGTGAACTACCGAGAGATCGGAAGTCTCCAATCAACCTTATGCAGAGAGTGCCGATGGCGGGAGTACCCTAGTGCTCCGAATGCAATGCTGAAGTTTGCACTGACCAGAGTCGGGAGTCGAAAGGTTGCATAAGAGTATTAAAGGCACCTAAAGTGTCGAAAAGCATTGGTGGATAGTGGGAGTCGAATGGGAGAGTCATACCAGGGAGTAAGGTAAGAGGAATCGGTGAGCAAAGGCCCGCTACTATATCTAGCCACACAGGTCTGCTCGGTACTGGAGCTTCCAACCAACGAGCACCTTGTTTGAGAAGAAAAGATTGAGGGAACACTTGAGTAAAATCGCCACCAAGTATTAATGGAGCATTGGCGGAGGCCGAGGCCAACTACGCAAAACTTGCATAGTAAGCAGGGTTGTCCACATTCGGGGCATAGTGCAAATACACGTGAATTCACTATCTCCAACCTCAAGGTGTACACGGGCCCATCTACCCTCCATGTCAGCGCTAATATCAGGTACAGTAGCGTGCAAAGACTTCTTAACCAGAATGGCTATCCCGTACCATTTGGAAACGGTGGGAGAATAGGCAGCTACCATGTGAGGCCTAGCATTGAGTTTCAGTGTTTCAGCAGAGTGTAATGCGTTTCCTGAAGAAACACCAAATCAACATGCTCGTGGCTAAGATAGCTAAGGATTTTCTTTCCTTTGAGTGGACCAGTAATGCCTTTGACGATGAATAATAAGATTTTACATAAGGCCATTCAGAAAAGTTAAAATTCTGAGCATGATAGCACACATAATTTCACTGTGTCCCTCAAACTGACTGTATCTGGCTGTACACATGACATAGGAAAAATAAGCTAATATAATACAATGAAGCGCCCCACATTAACAAAGAAAACCGCAGTACGGTAGAGGAGAAGCACAACCCCAAAATTACTGGCTACCATGAGACTGCGGGGAGAAGCCCCAGAGAAGTCCGAAATTCACAAAAAAAAACATATAACCTGTAGGACTGTGCGTGCTCCGAATCCGACCGAGGCACACATCATGAAGGGATAGGAGACCAAAGACAAAAGTCATTACAGAGGAAAGAAAGAAAGTCCAGGCTATTTCTGTGCTGGGCTATGACCGCCGCATCGGGCCCTTCAAAATGGCGGACAGAGCCGGCAGATAAGAGTCCAAGATTGGGGATTAGCGCATCTGCCTCTGCTTCTTTGGAGTCCAAAAATGTTGATAGTAGATCAGGATCCTCGAACGTCCTGGTCTGGTTGTGGAGAGTCACTCGGAGAGCTTCGCTGGATACAACAGGCCAAAGCGAGCCTGTAGCTGTTGAAGTCGAGGGCGAAGAGCAAGGAGTTTCTTCCGACGGTCAACGGTAGGCTTTGCCAAATCAGGAAAGAAGGAGACCTTACGACCTTCAAAATTCCAAAATGATGATTCGCTCGGGCAGCATGTAAAATTTGTTCCACTTGTTGATATCGTAGCAAGCTAAAGATAATAGGCCGTGGGGGTCGTGCTCGGTTGAGCGCCATGCGGGCAGGAACACGGTGTGCTCGATCGATTTCCAGTTTCTCTGTGAAAAGTGATCTTCAGCAAGGAGGGAAGAGTTTTGAGCAAGAATTCTCTTATATCTCCTGCTTCCACCCCCTCCGGCATTCCGAGGAGCCTCACATTGTTGCGACGGGCGCGATTATTGCTATCTTCCAACTCCCTTTTGAAGATTCTGTATCTGGCGCTCAGCCTTGTCCAGTTTGCCCAAGCGCACCTCGTGCGAGTCGAGGACCCCCGCCATATTGTCCTGCCGTAATGAACGACCTTCAAGTCGGTCCTGGAGCACTCCAAAGTCTTCTCGCATGGCTCGAAGCGCTTCTCCATTGGACTGCACCAATTCCTTCACGCCGCGTATTTCCTCCAAAATCTCCAGGTGCATTGCGGGGTTTTCACGAAATGGAACCATCTTCTGTGGGGAGGACACCTCTGTTTTGGAGCGTTTTTCCGTGAGAAGAAGAAGGAGACCCGAAGTCCAAGCGCGCTGGTTTATGGGCCGCCATCCCCCCCGAGGTGCCCCGGTCAGCTCGGAGCGAAATAGTAAATTTATATAGGTATTAAGTCAGGATTCTGAGTAGGCCTCTCGGGAGCTTCAACGCAAAGCGTCCTACCCGCTGGACATCAGGCTCCGCCCCCCCGTAAGTGGCTTCTTGTAAAATACCAACTAGCGTGAAAGTATGCATGTTTGCATCACATGTACTTTTTCACTGTGGACATGCACATGAACAGAATTAGGACAGAGCGTGGATGGTGGAAGTGTGTGCACAGTCTTGAAGGAATACCAAAAGGGGCTGCTACAGCTGGAAAAAGATCTGCACTTGTAAGTATTTATCTTCTGGGAAATACTCTAAGGGGTATGTTTACTAAACTGCAGTAAACGTGAATAACGTGCTTTGTACGACGTTAACGATCGTTAGCGTGCTATAGCGTGCGCTGTAGCGCATTAACGATCGTAAACGCGCTATAGCGCGTGTTATCACGTGCTAACGTGCATGATGCTCCGCGGCGCGGTAAAACAACGCAGAAGGCGGAGAGAGGGCGGAGAGAAGGGGTCAATGGGCGGAGAGTGGGCGGGGAGAGGCTCCCATTACACTAACGCGCTGAATTTCAGAGCTGAATTCCACCGCGAATGAAAACCTGCCGTTAAAGGCATATTAAAGGGGAGAGAAACCATTTACATGTCAGCAAAGTACAACCTAGGCAGGGAAACCAAAAAAAGGTGATAAGTGTGATACATGTGCACAAAACAAAAGGGCACAGAAACACTGAAAATGACCCCAACAAACTGGAAAAAAACAACAACCAAGCTGGCCAATAGTGGTATCAATGAGAAACATCAACCCCCCCCCCTCCCGAGTAAGCTCCATTGAACAGATATGTAGGTATTTCTTTATTTTAGTTAAGTAGTTATAAACCGCGGAAGGGTCCATACCCCGTCCCCATACAAGGTGCATGGGCCCACAGTGAAATAGCACTGTTCAGGGACTTCCCCACCATTGGACAGGGTTCCTATGGCGTGCACATGTCCCGCAACATCAGGGCGGGCATGTCGGAACGGGCAACCGGTCAGCTGCTGGAGAAGGGGATACAGAGGGCTGCAGGCAGCACATGCTGTGGTGCAGCTGGGCCACAGTGGGGACTAGGGTGATGCCTAGCTGGCCCATAGGAATGCTGAAACAGTAGAGCAGCCAGACAGCAACTGCTGAGGGCCCAACATGGGCAAGAGTGTGCTTCCCACAGTGTCACAGGGAATAGTACCCAGCAGGTACCCCCAATGGCACGGAACATTGGCAGGCGGTGCTGGGGGAAAGCGTGGATACTGGTGGTGGAGGGGGCAGTGGCAGCTGCCCAGAGCAGACCGTGGCCTAGCCCCCTTCACGTGGGTGCAGTGCACTCCAACAGACAGGCCCTGTCTGACCAACAGTCATGGTATCACCAGGGAACGCAGCATCTCTGTGAGAACATGGTGGTGCAGTGCACAGAACCAGTGTATTCAGAAGCAGAGGGTCACAGGTTCAAGTCCCAGCTGTGGTTTCCACCAACCCAGTCCTCATATTTTACCCACTACTAGAACGGGCTAATATAGACAGAACCGGTCTTTCAGATGACGTAAACATGCCCAAAACACCCACATTTTACCCTACAGAGCACACACCATAAACATGCACATTACCTAGAGCAGAGCCTCCCAAATGCAGTCCTGGAGGGCCAAACACCATCCCGGTTCCATGCTGCCTCTGATAAAGATGCCTGTGCTGCATTTCTATGCACCACCCCCATGGTATGCAGATGTATCTCATGCATATTCATGAGGGACGGCATGAAAACCCGAACAGTGTTTGGCACCGCAGGACTGGAGTTGGGAACCTCTGCCGTAAAGCAGCAGCCAACAGGGGCAGACACACCCGCACCCACAGGCCCCATTATCCAAAGCCTCCTGGAGAGGCAGGACTTTGGGCTCTGCGTGCATCTCCCAATACTAGCACATGCATACCGTAGTAATGCCACCCTAAACCTGGGAATATGTTACACAGCTATCAGAAGGTTGCTATGAGCACTGGCAGATAGCAATTCCTAGGTTAAGTACAATTTCCTGAGTGAGCTGCATCATAGCAACCTTTCTGATGTCTGTGGAGTGTGCTACAGGTCCTGTGTCTAACAGTGTTTACCAACCTGGGGAGTGACTCCTACAGTATTGCGTACCATAGCCATGCCTGCACTGTGCCCAGGCCTGGTGTGGTGGCCTGGGCTGCCCAACACCTCTAGTGTTGCACAGTGCTTGCATAGGTGTGGGGAGTGCTTGTCTGTCTATCCAGTGTGTGGTGGCTTCCAACACCCTCCACAGCCCACACTGCTAGCACTGTTGCCAGTATTTGCCTGCCAATGTGCATAATGAGGAGCAAGGTACTGTGGGAATAGCCTGGATAGGGTGGCCTGGCCTGTCCGCATCTGCACAGGGCATAGGGCAATGGCCGGACATTGTAGTGCCCGGTACCACCTGCATGGACAGGGTGGCCATAGCATGTCCTTCTGGGAGGTCACTCTCACCCTGACTGAGCAGTGACCATGGCATGGCTAGGTTCCACCATAGTGCTATATAGCATTTCTTTTATGTGATATTTATGGGATTTCTTTTGGGGCCCAATCACGGACTTATCTGCTTGGTGTGTATGCTGATATCCCCGTTCTGGGTACATGCATTTCTTCCAGGACCATACACTATGGACTAGCTTGCGGACTGTCTGCAGCTAGTATGTATCTTGCTGGAACACCGTGCAGCGGCTGGAGGCTTGTTGCTGGAGAATGTCAGATAATGGTGGGGGGCAGCTGAGCATTTCCAGACCTGCCGTCTGTCTGCTCTTGCTGTACGGGTGTGTACTGCTCTGCATTGCCTGCCCTGTAGGGTGTTTGATCCTGAGTGGGACTGGGGTGATGGTCCCATCTACTGCCACCATTGCAGAGGGTTGAAAGTGGATCTGTGGGCGGGAGATCCTGTCCCCCACCCTGAGCCCTAGAGGGTGCTTTGGGTGGTGGTATGTAATCTCCCTGGTAACCACAGCAGAATGTGGGTGTGGTGCCGTGCAGTCCTCCTGTAGCCAGCCATGTGTTTATTAGCAGCTCTAGCCCACTGGTTACTTCACTGCCCATGGAGCCAGTGGTCCTAGGTTCACAACCCACAGTGGGGTTCATTGATAGGGCTGTCTTAGGCATTGTCTATTTTTACTGTATATTAGTGCTGCCAGCAGAACCACCCTCAGGGTACTGTCACCTTAGGGTAGCTCAAAAGGCGCCCTATGGGGCGCCTTATAAGGCGCCCTATGGAGTGCCTTATATGGCGCCCTATAGGGCGCGATTTACACGGCGCCCAATAGGGTGCGACTTACACGCCGCCCTATAGGGCGCACATTACACGACGCTCTATAGGGCGCACATTACGCGGCGCCCTATAGGGCGCACATTACACTTTGCCCTATATTATATGTATTATATTCCATTTGAAAGAAATATTTAGGTGCTCCCTATAGGGTGCGCCTTACACTTCGCCTTATAGGGAGCGCCTAAATATTCCTATCAACTGGTATATAATACATGACCATGTCAGAGAGAACGTCACTATTGGAACATATTTCATAGGAAGGGTACACCTTTCCTGACATATGCAAACTGTAACCCGCCTGCAGACTAAAATATTATAGGCTTTTAAAGGGTTACACAGGATGCCTCAGCCAGCCTTACTCATTAGGCACACTGGGGAATTGAACCCATGATTCTTGTACCATTAGTCTGTGTAGTAACCATTGTGCTACAGCTCTGTTTCTGTCTTTGGGTGTCTGCGTGCTGTCTTAAGCGTGCACGCAGTAGCACACGCTGTAACGATCGTGGCTGCGCGGCGCGCAATAACGCGCGTAACTGCGCGTTATTGGTTACGATGTCCCGCCCATGTCCTTTGTTGGCTTTCCTTTCACTAACGCGGCTCCTAACGCGAATTGCACTAACGCAGTTTAGTAAACATACCCCTAAATCTTGGGGAAAAGATAATTCTTTGGGTTAAAGCTGAGAAATCTGTGTATTTTAGAATTCAGTGTTTTTGCTGAGTCAGTCAGGTCTTAACACCACCAGAGAGCTTTTTATTTAAATCAAGTCAGAATATAGCTTAACATAGAAAGTAAAATAAAGTTAATAGCCACTGAATAGAAAGAAAGAAATTTGTTTCTAGAGAGCTGCTTTATTTAAATCAAATCAGAGTATAGCTTAGCATACAAAGTAGAAGAAATAGTATCTGAGTAGAAAGAAATATTTGTTTCTACAGACCTGTTAGGAGGCAAAGGATCTGTGAACTTGTCTTAAATAGGTGTTAAAGCCAAGTGATAGATCAAAGTGGAAATTTGAAAGGAAAGGCTGTGTGAATCGCCCAGGAAATTGTTAAGACATTACTTTAGAAGCACAGGTCAGGTCACTGTGTAGCAAGCCAGCTCTTATTATGTCTTCTTTCCCTCCCACACACACTGATTCCCACCTACCCCAGGGATAGTCTTAGCTTTATAGGCTCCTTAATGTATTAAAAGGTGGTAAAATTCACTTTTAGGTTCAGCTGGCTATCCTCATCAGGAATCGATTAATTAAGAGGTGAAATTATTTAATCTTGAGGAGAAAAAAGTCCATTAAACATACTCAAGGTCATTCTGAGGCACGAATAGGAAGGATGGACATCCTGGGACGTCCATCCCCGCTATTTGTGCATCTTCCCAGTCCTGTTTACTTTCCCTGTGTCTTGTACGGGGAAGGTAGATGGGGGCGGGAAAGGGGCAGATCAGGGGCAATGTTAGGGTGGGCAGTGGGCGGTTGTTGGCCCTGGACGTACAGGGCCGATTCTAATATTGGTCCTATATGTCCAGGACTGGCAACTTGCATGGGGAACTTACTCCACCTCTGAGGCTGGGGGGGGGGAAGGCCGAGGACATTCTCCGCAGCCCGACCCTGGCCATAGGAGGCCAGATTGGGGGTCAGGCTGTAGAGAATTTGTTACTGGTGCTGGCGTCCAGGGATTGTGGCTCTTCAATAGAGCCGCAGTGCCATGGCAACCGGATGCCATGGCGCCATGGTTCCATTGAAGAGCCCTGACTGAGTTAGCTGGGGAAGGCCTCTACTTGCAGGCCGGATGGAATCAGGGTCCCAGCCTGCACGCACAGGTCTGTTTGCAATTCTGAACCCATGGGGCTAGAAATGCCCCACAGGATCAGAATTGTGACTCCCTCTGTGCATCTGGTTCCAACCGGATGCACAGAGGACCTGGACGTGTGGGATGGAATCAGGCCTCTTAGGTCTAGTTTTATTAGTACAAGTATCCCCAGCAAACTTGAGTAAGTAAACAACTTAAAAGCTAAACAAAACCTCAAAACTAAGATGAGGACAGCAGTCCAGCAGCGAGATGGAGGCTATCATGTCTTTTGCATTGAGTCTCACATGTATGATTTTCTCCAAGCTGGAGAGGCGTCTTATATGTGCACTCGGTGCAAGGAGCTGTTCGTTCTCAGGGAACAAGTCCAATCTCTGGCGGCTGGAGTAGCAGACATGGAGGACATAAAGAAAACAGAGAGGTATATAGACAAGACCTACAGGGATATAGTATTGAAGTCCCATCCCCAGTCTAGTAACTTCCCTGTTGCCATGGAGGACAGAGATTACATGACAGGAGAGCATTACCCTGGTGTGGCAGGAAATGATCCTGAAGCTAAGACCTGTCCTCCAGGTGATTTATTTATTTAATTTATTTAACAATCATTTATATACCGCATCTTCCATAGATCAGTTGCGGTTCACAATTAACAACAATTAACAAAGCAGAGTTTGTTTTACATGTAACATCATATAACCAAAAGCAATAAAATAAATAAACAACAAATGTTAAAACTGAACAGCACGGAACAGTGCAAATTATATACATTATATACAGATACACATTATGTAGGGCTTAAGCATTGTGCAAAGTACAGTATCAGCTATAAAGAATTGTATGTCTAGGTCATTGGGATATATATGTAAAACCCTCTTGCACTGAGGAGGATTCTCCAGGGTCATGTGTCCATGAGTGAAGGGTTAGGACCACCATTATAGTTGGTGATTCGATCATTGGGCATGTAGATGACTAGGTGGCTGGTGGACAGGAGAATCACCTGGTAACATGTCTGCCAAGGATGTGGACAGGAGAATCGCCTGGTAACATGTCTGCCAATGATGTGGACAGGAGAATCGCCTGGTAACATGGCTAGACAAGGATTTAGATAGCGCTGGGGAGGAGACTGTTATCAAGATACATGTTTGGAGCAATGACATAGGAAAGTGTGGAAAGGAGATTCTGGAGGCCAAATTTAGGCTTTTAGGTAGGAAGATGAAATTCAGAACTTTCAGGGTAATATTCTCTGAAATGCTTCCTGTTTCACGCATAGGAACCAAAAGGCAGGCAGAGCTCTGGAGTCTCAATGCATGGATGAGACAATAGTGCAAGGAAGAGGATTTTGGATTTGTTAGGGTAACATTCTGGAGAAAGAAGGGGCTTTTCTGAAGGAATGAGCTCCACCTTATCCTGGTTGATACCCAGCTGCTGGAATTAATCTTTAAAAAGTAGATAGAACAGCTTTTAAACTAGATAATAGGAGAAGGCCAACAGTTGATCAAATGCATGGTTTGGAAGGATGTATCCTTGAAGGATACTGGCAAAAGAGGGAAGTTAGGGCATCCCAACAGCGAGGTTCCAATAAAGGTAAAAGTAACCCAGGTGCCTTTAAGTACAGAGCAGACAGAGCTGAAAGATTCCAAATTACCCCTGTCTACTGATAACCAGATTAATATGAATAAAATACAACTTCTAGCATTTGCATAAAAGCATTTTAGAAGTCTAAAAAATAAGATGGAAGATTTAAAATATAGCACTAAATGAGTGATTAGATATGATTGGTATCACAGAGACCTGGTGGAAGGAGGACAACAAATGGGACACTGTGATACCTGGGTAAAAACTATATAGCAATGATAGCATAGATGAAATTGGTATAGGAGTTGTGCTCTATGTTAGAGAGGGCATTGAGTTGCACAGGATTAAAAGCCGCATGTAAAAAGGAGAAGGCGATTGCAGTGGGAGCGTTCTACCAACCACCTGGAGAGCAACACAGCAGGTACACAGAACTGACAGCAATTATAGATTAATCTTATTTATGTATATAGATGTTTACAATTGTTTATTATATTTTTTGAGGTGTGCTCTTTTAAGACACCCTGAAGAAGGCTTTTCAGCCGAAATGCATTGGGGCAGAAATAAAAGGATCTTTCACCTATAATTGCTGTCAGTCCTGTGTACCTGCTGTGTTGGTCTCCTATTGGTGTGCAGGTACCCTTGCTCCCTTTGGTACCGTTTACCCCTACCAACCACCTGGCCAGAATAAACAAATGGATGATGTAATGCTAAAATAAATCAGGGAAGCTAATAAAAGTTACAACACAGTAATAATAATAAGTGATTATAATTACCCTGGTATTGACTAGGTCAGTGTCAGTGTCAGGGCAGGACATGCTAGGGATATAAAGTATCTAGAATAAATAAATGACTGCTTCTTGAAACAGCTGGTTCATGAACCGACAAGAGGGGAATCTGTTTTGGACCTAGTCCTTAGTGGAACACAGGATCTGGTGCAAGAGATGAGTGTTGGGCCACTTGATTTAATAAATAGAGGAAGGACAGCAAGGAAATCCTCAGCATTATCTTTCAACTTTGAAAAGGGAGACTATAATAAAATGAGGAAAAGAAAAAACTAAAAGCAGCAGCTGCAAAGGTTAAAGATCTACATCAAGCAAGGGCGTGGTTTAAAATATTATCTTGGAATCCCAGACCAGCTGTATTCCACGCTTTAAGAAAAGTGGAAGGAAGTCCAAAAAACTGCCAGCATGGTTTAAAAGTGAGGTCAGAGAGGCTATTATAGCTAAAAAAGCATCTTTTAGCAAATGGAAAAAGGAGCCAAATAATGAAAACAGGAAATAACAAGCACTGGCAAGTTAGATGCAAGGCATTGATAAGACAGGCAAAGAAAGAATTTGAAAAAAGCTTGCTGTGGAAGCAAAAATGCATATTAAACCTTTTTCAAATACATTCATAGCAAAAAGCCTGTGAGAGAGTCAGCTGATAGAGGGGTAAAAGGGGCACTAAGAGGGGACAAGGCCATAGTGGAGAGACTCAATGAATTCTTTCTTTCACTCTTTACTGAAGATGTCAAGTTACCCATGACTGAAATTGTATTTAAAGGTGATGCATTGGAAGAATTGAAAGAAATATTGATAAATTGTGAAGATATATTACAATTTTTGATAAAGTAAACAGTAGCAAATCACCTAGACCAGATCGTATATATCTAAGGGTGTTGAAAGAACTGAAATATGAGATTTGAGACCTACTCTTTAAAATCATCTGTGATACCTAAAGATTGGAGAATGGCCAATGTAACGGCAATTTTTAAAATGGGTTCAAGGGATGATCCAGGAAATTACAGACTGGTGAGCTTGACATCAGTACCAGGCAAAATAGTAGAAAACCATCATAAAGAACAAAATTACTGAACATGTAGATAGTCATGGCTTAATGGGAGACAGCCAACATGGTTTTAGACAAGGAATATCTTGTCTTACCAATCTGTTATATTTTTTTGAAGGTGTGAATAAACAGGTAGACAAAGGTGAGCCAGTTGATATAGTATATCTGGATTTTCAGAAAGCCTTTGACAGAGTCCCTCATAAGAAACTCTTTGCGAAATTAAAAAGTCATGGGATTGGAGGCAGTGTAGTATTGTGGGTCAGAAACTGGTTAAAAGATAGAAAACAGAGGGTAAGTCTAAATGGCCAATTCTCTGAATGGAGAAAGGTGAATAGTGGAGTACCCCAAAGATCTGTGCTTAGTCCGCTACTTCCAAGAGGATTGTGAAAAATTGCAAGAGGACCTTGATAAATTGGAAGACTGGAAGTTGAAATTGCAGATGAAATTTAATGTGGACAAGTTCAAAGTTATACACCTAGGAAAGAACAACCCAAACTATGGTTACAAGATTTATTTATTTATTTATTTAGCAAGCATTTGTAGCCCGCTCCTTCCAGCGATCAGAAGCGGGTAGGATTACTATTGTGAAACTGCCGAATCAAGGCAGGTACAAATTTTGTTTACATACAGATTGTCAGAAAAGCACATCATACAGAGTTAACACTTCTTAGCTATGGGGGAGTTCATTTACATATATACATAAATACATATATACAGGATAATCTTCTTGGACTGTCGAATCAAGGCAGGTACAAATTTTGCTTACATACAGATTGTCAGAAAAGCACATCATACAGAGTTAACACTTCTTAGCTATGGGGGAGTTCATTTACAGATATACATAAATACATATATACAGGATAATCTTCTTGGACACAGTGGTCAGGGGCTGCTCCATCTGTGGGTTTAGTTCAGGTTGAAATGTGATTGGAAAATGTGCGTTTTGAGTTTCTTTCTGAAGTCTAGAAGGTCATTGCTAGCTCGTAGTTCTGGTGGGAGTTGGTTCCACAGTGTTGGCGCCACATATGAGAAAGCCCTGTGGCTGGTGTTAGTTTTGGCAGATCTTATATCTGTTGGAGTGTGAAGGATGTTGGAATTGTGGGTTCTTCTGTTTCGGGTAGGAGGTTGCAATCTTACTAGGTTGTTGAGGAAGGAAGGTGCTAAGTTGTGGATGAGTTTGAAGGTGGTTGTTAGTATTTTGTATTTTGTGCGAGCTGTTATGGGTAGCCAGTGTAATTGAATTAGCACTGGTGTGATGTGGTCACTTAGATTTTTCTTCATTATGACCCTGGCAGCTACATTTTGTGCCATTTGTAATATGTTTAGGGTTTTTTTAGGTAAACCTTGTAGGATGGCGTTGCAGTAGTCAAAATGTGGCATGATGAGTGCTTGGGCCACTGTTCTGAAGTCTTGGGGATCAATAATATTCCGAATGGGTTGGAGCACTCTAAGCTTGTGGAAAACTGCTCTGTTGGTCTTTCGGAGGTGTTTTTCCATCTTTAGGTCACAGTCAAATGTGACTCCTAGATACTTTATTTCTTTTTTTGTTTGGTAAGTGTTGTTACATAGTGTTATTGATGTGGGAGGGTCAAAATTCGGTTCTTTGGAGATATACATTACTTCGGTTTTTTTGTGATTAATTGACATGCTACTTTGTTGTAACCAGTCTTGCATCTCTCCGATACATGTCTCCAGTGGGTTGTAGTCTGGGTTTTTAGTGTCTAGTTGTGTGTATAGCATGATATCATCGGCATAGATGTGGTAATTAATTTCGTGCCGTGAGAAAATTTTGCATAGTGGCTGCATATATATGTTAAACAGAAGTGCTGAGAGAGCAGAGCCTTGGGGGATTCCCTGTGTTTGTGAGAAAGATTCTGCTTTTTCTCCGTTGAATTGAACCTGTTGTGTTCGATTTGAGATGTAGGATGAGAACCATTTTAGTGGGGTTCCTGTTATTCCTATTGATTTTATCCTATTTATGAGGGTCCCATGATTAACTGTATCAAAGGCAGCTGAGATGTCAATGAATACAAGAATGTACATTTTCTTTTTGTTTTCAAGGCCCTTTAGGAGGTTGTTAAGTAGAACTAGTAACAGGGTTTCAACTCCATGATGTTGCCTGAAGCCATATTGCTGGTCATCAAGAGGAGCACTGTCAGTCAGATGGTCTTGGAGTTGTAGAAGGACCGTTTTTTCTATGATCTTTGCCAGGAATGAGATACTTGATATGGGACGGTAGGAGGCTGGGTCTTCTCCGTTGAGTGTAGTGTTTTTTAGGATTGGTCTAATGACTGATTTCTTTAGTTCTGAGGGCATGATTCCTTGTTGTAGGGATAGGTTAACTATGTGTGCTATGTGAGGTGCTATGTCTTGTTTCACTGCCTTGATCCAGGATGCAGGACAGGGATCTAGTGGGGAGGTGGTGCTTTTCAGGCTTGTGACAATGGCTGTGATTTGCTGGGTTCCTATTTTGTGGAAGTGCTCCCATAACTGGTTTTGCGTTGTGTTGTTCTCACTTCTGATTTGTGGTGTTGGTGGGGGGTTGGAGGACCAGGGGCCGTCAGTTTGGTCGCGTAGTGGTTTGCCAGTGTTTGGACCTTGATGGATTTGTTGAGGTTGGCATTTTGGTCGGTTTTGGTTAGTGATTTGACTAGTTCAAATAACTCTCGTGGGCGATTGATTGCCTTGTTTAGGATGTTGGTGTGATGTAATTTTTTTGCATTGTTCACGTCGTCTTTGTATTTTGCGAGATGGGCCATGTATTTAGTTTTGAGATCGGAGGATTTGGTTTGTCTCCATTTTCTCTCTATTTTACGGAGCTCCCTTTTTGATTTTATTAGAGTTCCTGTGTACCAGGGTTCCGAGTTGATCTTATGTGGGTTTGATGTGTGTTTCAAAGTTGGGTTAGATGTATTTTGGATGTGTGTGTTCCATCTGTTAGTTAGTTCGTCTAGGTCTGTGGAATCTAGGTTTATGTGGGATGCAATGGTGCTTATGAGGTGTTCCTCGTTGAGTTTGCTGAATTTCCTAATGGGGTTGGTCATTCTCATCTCCTTTGAGTTTTTGGGTTGGCACTGTAGTTTAAGTTTACAGTTGATTTGGTGGTGGTCTGACCATGGTACTTGAGTTATGTTTATTATAGGTGGTTCATTGCTTTGTTGTGGGTTTCTGGGTATGAAAATCATATCTAGGATGTTTCCTCTATCGTGTGTGGGGTTGCTTATTATTTGTTGGAAACCCAATTGGTCGATGGCTTCATAGAAGGAGTCCGTGTGGGACGGAGGAATTGATGCTAGGTTCAAATCTCCGAGGATGATCTGGAATTTATTGCTTAGTGTGGATGTGATGGTTTCTAGTGCTGTGGCTAGTGTTTCGTGCTGTGGTGAGGGAGGTCGATAGATTAGGCAGATGGATAATGCCATGCTCTCGACTTTAAGTAGGTCAAGATCGGGATTTGTGACCGTAGATGTGGTTGTGAGTTGAAGGCTGGTTTTGGCTGCTATAAGGACTCCACCTCCTCTTCTGTTGATGCGTGGGCAGTTGTATAGTTGGTATCCGGGCTTCTGTATTTGATTCATTGTTGCAGAGTCTGAGTCAGTGAGCCATGTTTCTGTTATGCATAGGATATCTGGTTGTTCATCAGTTAGAATGTTGTGGATAATATGCGTTTTATTCCTTATTGACCTAGCATTAATAAGGATAATGTTACATGTGTGATGTTCTTGGTGTGTGGTTCGTGTGAGTTGTATTTGAGATCCAATAGTGTTCTTTGCTTTGGTTTTAGGGTGTTTTTGAGATTTGTTCCCTTTGATATGGGTGTGTCGTTGGGGTAATTTACTTGGTGTTTGTGTGGTGGTGATAGGATTTAAGTTGTATTGATGCAAGATTCCACATTAGAGACCACCACCCAGGAAAAAGATTTAGGCATCATCATAGATAACATATTGAGACCCTCTGCCCAGTGTGCAGCAGCGGCCAAGAAACCAAATAGAATGTTAGCAATCATAAGGAAGAGGAATAGAAAATAAAACAAAGGATATTATAATGCCTCTGTATCATTCCATGGTGCCACTTGTCACAAAGTGGATCTAGCAGAGCCCATGGAAATAAGTAGAAATACAGATAGTGGATCTGACACTGACACTTCAGACAAGCACATGACAGGGAGTTGCTATAGGCAACATAAACAAACCAGGTCTCGAGCTCTGAGAACACGCCCAAGCTGCAGGAAGGCTCAGGAATCATTAGGGAATGAGGAGCAGTTGAAAGGAGGCGGGGTTGAGACACACGTGGATAAACCTCACTCACCTGGAGTTAGAGGGGAGAGCGAGTGCAAGTTCAGGTTCGGGTTAGACGGAGCTGGGAGAGCAGAAGCAACAGGAGTCCTGGAAGCCAGAGAAGTCCCAGGAGTTACAGGAATTAGCAGAGAGGCAGAGAGAGCAGCAACTGCAGAAACTCCTGAGAAGTTAAGGAACTCTGAAAGGGCAGAGAATCCCAGGAGCCTGGGACATTCTGCTGGAAGTCTGGGTTGGAGCAGAGCCACTGTGAGGGGTGGGAGAACCGAAAGGTTTAGCTCCAAGGCTGAGAGAGAAAACCCAGGAGTCTGCCATAGAAGGCAGTGCACAGACACTTTTGAACACAGCAACGCTTATACAAAAGGTAACAGAGAAGGCAGTTTTAAAGCCAGGCTGAGACAGGCTGGAAAAGCCAATTACCCAGGCTACAGGGACAGTCCTGAAGACAGTTTTGTACCTGGGGAAAAGCCAAAAGGGAAAACCTGTAAGGAATTGCCGTTCTGTTCCACTCCGGTAGCTTCAGCTGTGCCGAGGAACTCTAAGCTGAGAGAGCCAGAAGGTAAGCTTATAACCTCTAATAGAAGGAGAATTGAATGTAGGAACGTCCCATATGACTGGCAGCATTTGAAGGGCTCTCAAGAAAAGAACTCTAGTGAATACAGTAATTGTTTTTCACAGACGTTAACAGAGGAAGAAAAGAAGTCTCTTTGTGATAGGGAGAGACTGCTAAATAACATGTCTAGCTATTTGAAAGAGAGACTGTTTGCAACAGAGAGTGAGGACATGCAGTGTGAAGTGCAGGGGGACCAACCCACTGTTGAATACATGGATTGTACGCTCACAATTGCAGATGAGATCTCCTCTTTATGTTAAAGGAGTTGTGAAACTTTCTAACTGTGGAAGTAACAGAGAAAGGGTTTATGTTTGTTGGAAAAAGGACTGTTTAAAATACCCTTTCATTTGGTGTAAAGAAGCTGGAGAAAGAAGCAGTTTTTGTTCACATTTTGTCTCTTTATTTTTGTACCCGAAGTGGGTTTATCTGTCTTGTTTTTCATTACAAAAAGAATCCTCCCGGAAGGGGAATAAATCCTGTCTTTGAGCCTTACCACTCGTCCGCAACTCATTTCTTGGCTGGTCTATAAGAACTACAACTCCCAGAGAGCATAGCAAGGCTTTCTATATCCTTTTTCTGGCCAGTTCAAGATAAGGCCTCAGTGTAGTACCCTGCCTTAACCTGTGGGGTCCCACGCTGGGTGACACACTGCACCTTGAATACTGTGCGCAATTCTGGTCGCCGTGTCTTAAAAAGGATATAGCGGAATAAGAAAAGCTACAGAGAAGAGCCACCAAAATGGTTAAGGGGATGGAAGGATACCCTTATGAGGAAAGGCTTAAAAAGTTACAGCTCTTCAACCTGGGAAAGAGACGTCTGAGAGGAGATATGATAGAGGTCTATAAATTAATGAATGGATTGGAATGGGTAAACCTAGATAGATTGATTGATTGTTTTATGCCATCAAAAAGTAGAATGACTAAGAGGCACACAATGGAGCTACAATGTAACCAATTTAAGACTAATAAGAGAGAAGATTTTTTTCACTCAACGCCTAATCAAACTCTGGAATTCTATACCAAAGGATGGAGTAAAAGATGTTAGTGTAACTGGGTTTAAAAAAGGTTTGGACAAGTTCCTGGAAGGAGGTCTATAAACCTAAAGGGGACCCAGGAAATTCACTGCTTGCCTTGGGACAAGCATTGTGTAACCTGTGTGCCTTTTTGGGAACTTGCTAGGTACTTGTGATATGCATTGACCACGGTTGGAAACAGGATACTTTGTTTGATGGATCTTGGTCTAATCCAATATGGCTTATTTTATATTCTTATTTTCTTAAGATTCCTTAATAATTTATGTGTGCCCTTGCCAAAAGTAGGTGCTGTCATTTACACCAGTTCTAGAACTGGGGTAAGTGATCACACCTCAAAGTCATGAGTAAGTGAAAAGTGCCTTGCAAAAGGTGAAAAGCAAAAATGGCCAAAATGGATGATCAAAGAAACTCTGAAAATTGCTCATAAATGCAAAGAATCTAAATCCAGAGGAGAAAGAGAAAATGAATCACAGACATAACCGAGATTTCCAACAAGCAGCAAGATAGGACAAGGCAAGGAGAAGTACTACAATGATGCATGCATTCAATCTAGGTTTACCCATTCCACTCCATTCATTAATTTATAGACCTCTATCATATCAGAAGAATAAGATCGACTTTCCTAAAGCTATGAGAGATACAGAGAAAATTTTAGCCTCAAACTGGAATGCTCAGACATGTTCAAGGATCCATGTTGAATGATACTAAGATCAAGAAAAGGTTTAAAGAATAAATGGTGTCACTGTACCATAAAGATCAAGTGGATCAATAGCCATTCCAACCTGTACCTTAAGATCCAGAACTGATCATGATGAAAAAAGAAGTTGAAGCAGCATTATGAAAGAACAAGACACCGGGCACTGATGTGCAAAGGATGAGGAACAAGAGACATCATTGCGGATGTGAGATGAATCCTTCAAAAGACAAATGAGTACCAAAAGGATATGTTGCACATTTTATTGACTACAGCAATGCCTTTGATTGTGTAAATCATAAAAAACTTTGGATTGGAGACCTCCCGCCACTCAGGTTTTTATTTTTGGCTTCCTCTATGTGGAACTCCACTTCCAAACTATCTTCATACTGAAATCTCTTATGTTAAGTTCAAAACTCTATTGAAATCTTAATTCTTTGCAATGGTTTTCTTAGCTTGGTCAGATTAGTCTCTTTGTCTGGTTCTGGTAGTTCTGCCGGTCTCTACCCTGATATGTATATCTCTGTAATTGTTTTACTTCTGTTAAGATAGGATTTGTTTTTAATTATTTCCTGTTTTTAATTGGAGTTCTTTTCTCTTTCCTATTTTAGGATTGTAAACCGCACTATAGCTAATTGGCAGAGAGCGGTATTTATTTATTTATTTAACATTTTTTATATACCGTCTTTCTACGAATCAAAACGGTTTACATAGAACAATAAAAGCAGTGTATTTCAACTGTTTACAAGGAACGAATAACAGAATACAGAATAAAACATGAAGCAAATTCTCAATAAACATCAATATAAACACAAACATAAACACTAACCTGTGGTATCAGTAGCACAGTTCAGTGACTCTCAGTGTTACATTGCTGCAGATGGTAACATCACAGGGTCCTGGGCACAGCAACGCAAAGACAGCAGGCCCCAAATTGGGCTTAATACCTATTATAGAGTAGGTTCCATGTCAAATAACCTCTCGTATTTGTTAGCTTGACCCCTAGTGGTAGAACCGGGAAACTATCTCTAGGGAGCTTCGAGTATCTTTTTCAACTCAGGCACCAATGGGGAAGGAGTACTACAAGTCATGCCTGCTACCCCAATAGCCATCAAAGAGACTCCAGGTATGTGCCTGTGAGGAAGGGGAAGAGGGTTTTCAGAAGAGGGTTTCACAGGATAGAAGGGTTGTGATTGCAGATTGAGGGAGATGAGAGAGAATTTGACTCAAGAGTTATCCCCTTTAAGAGACTCCCCGTTAGCTCATGAGGTGCCTTGCTCCAGTGCTGAAAGAAATAGAAGTGTGCTTATGAGTATCTGAATCTAAAGCAAACTTTGGTGTAGGAGATAGGAATAAAGGCAACTGAGTTTTGGAAAACAATCCCCTTTGATGTGAATAACTGGGAAATAAAATACTTTGGGCTATGGATAACCTAAGCGATTATATGAGTTGAAAATATAAGCAGACATTTAAAAGGGTGGCAGAGGACTTGGAGGAATGGAGTCATTAAAAATAATTTGAATTGGAAGGAAAACCACTGTGAAAATAATCCTTGCCCCAAGGCTGCTCTACTTATTTACAAGTTTGCCAGGCTGTTTTTAGCAGACATAAACTAGTGATGAATTTTGTTTGAGAGGGTACAAGGGAAAAAATCAGAAAGGAGAGGCTTGCCCTCCCAATAGAATAGGACAGATTTCACTATACTCATTTCAAAATGTATTACAGAGCTGCCATATTGAGAGCCTTAAAATTCTTTTATGTCCACCTGGAGTAGGTGATGTGGACCCAGCTAGAACAAGGATAGGAAGACATTTTTACTTTGTGTATTTTGTAATGCAGAAATTGGGGGATTTCCCCAGAACAGTGGACTATAAATGATTGTACAATTCCATTTCCATATCAGGGTGTTCCTAGACTGTGAGCATTTGTGCTCATTACTTTCCAGCAGGTTTTGGTACGCTTAATTCTATTTTGCATGTTTTTTTTCTCCTGACTCCTCTTCCTTTTGTTTTTGATGCATGAGTTAATATTATGACTCTTTATCATTATTGTAATACATATGCTTGGGGTGACATCCTGAACATATTTTCCATCTGTCACCCCCTTTCCCTAGTTTAAAAGTCTGACTCACATTGCCTGAATTTTTCACCTAGGATCTTTTTTTCCTGCTACAAAATGATGTAGTCCTTCATTACAGTATAGGAAAGAAAGTGATCAGGTATGTAGAATTTTCCTTTTATAGAGTTAGGGTATGCACATTTAGCTTCTTAGTGAGGTCTTTTCCCTCCTTTTTCATTTTATAAATTTTGATAGCTTTATTACATCTGGAAGATTTTTATGCATTTGGTGATGCGCCAAATTAACCCATTTTGGGACATAGTTACTAAAGTGCATTAATGGTTAGCGCAGGGTTTCCCGCATGCTAAGTTGGCCGTAGTAACTCTTACCACATATTAAAATAGCCAGCATAATAAAAATCAAACACCAACCATTTAGCATATGATGGGAAGAGATTGGGTAAGTTAGGAGTGCAGAGTGGGAGTTGACTGCACATCTTAGTTAGCACGGGGTCATTAGTACATGCTAGTTTTCAAAGTTTCAATTAGTGCGGGTACATTTACTGCAATCTCAATGGGTGGCGCTAAGTGCGCCCACTTTAATTGTGGCTGACAGTTTATCGCAGCAAGGTACTTTTCACCATGGCAACTGTATGGGGACATGCCAGGCATACCCCCATCTGTTAGCGCAGGTCCATCACACTTCTCACACTAATTTTTGGCACTTAAATTACACTCCCTTAGTGCACTTTAATAAACATGCTGCTTTGAAACATTGCCCCCTAGAAAAGACATTCAGGGAAGGTAATTTTCTAAAGTTGAACCTACAGGTAGTTGTCGCATGTCTATCATACCTGTTTTATAAAGTCAAGTATGGGTATACTTAACTTTGTAAAATAGGGTAGTAAGTGATGGGATTGGCAAGGCCGCGGGCCCACCCCCTGCGTGCGCACGGCCGGCATTAACCGGGGGGGCGGCCGGTCACACGTCTCGTTGCGGCTTTGGCCTCGTGGTTCACGGAGGCGGGCCTGAGGCATGCAGGGCGCCCATTGGCTCCCGCAGCACACTGAGGGGCGCGGGGGCCAATGGGGCGATTTGGAGCTGGGCGCTGGGGGGGGGGGTTGTTGTTGAGGCGGCGCGGTTCCTCCGGCCTTTCCGTTGCCGGAGCCGAGGGTGTCGGACGTGTCAGACGTCGGAGCAGTTGTGCAGGGCCTGGTCCACGTGGCTGAGGTGAGCGCAACTGAGCTGCGCGTGGCTATAATAAGTGTAGCTCCTTAGTCTGGGGATTGTGCCGGTTTAAAAAAAAAAGAGAGACACAGTAAATTAAAGTCAGTTACAATCCCAGCGGGGCCCCTTTTTTGTCAGTAGGGGGATGGTGAGTTCGGGTAGGCAGACCACAAGGGGGGTCAGGGGGGTGGCAGGTCGGGGCGCTGCTAAGGGGCATGGGACTTCGCGGGTGGTGGACAGGGGGGAGCGTGGAGCTGCGCAGGGTCTGGAGGGGGGGAGCGGGCCAGCCCGGATAGCCTCAGGGCACAGATGGGCAGGGGGGCTAAGGGGCGTTGTGGTGGTCAACGTGCCGGGCCCGTGACCAGTGCAGCGGGGCACAAGGGTACTTCGGGCGGAGCATCCACCCATGGTAAAAGTCCCAGAGGGGGCGGGGGGTCCAGGAGGGGCTCTACGTCATGGCAGAGCAGTGGGGAGGGGGGGGTTGGGGGCGAGTGGCCGGCACAGCCGGTCCCGGCCTCGGTTACAGCTTGGCCTGACAGGGAGGCAGTAGGGCAAGGGCCGCCACAAGCACAGGTGGGTCCGTCGATGAGTGAAGTGCAGGCAGTGGGGGGGATGAGCAGTAGTGATTGGGGAGGTTGGCGGGGCCACATGGGTGGGCCGGGATTTTTCGGAGGGGGCTACTCGCCTAGTTGGGAGCACTGGCAGAGTGGGGAGCAAGGCTCCTCGAGGGCGGACTGGCTTGGGGTGTGGCAGCAGCCCTGGGCCAGGGCGGGTGCCGCTGCGCCTTTTCCTTTTTTGTCTCCACAGGTACCTCCTGGATGGCGGTACCCCGGAACCCAAGGGCAAGGGAGCCTGCTCACGCGGCCTGGAGCGTCTCAGAGGGTGGAGGGGATTCAACTTCCCAATGGAGCAGCGGGAGTGGCGCAGGGAGTGGCGAGGGAAGCGATGGTGCAGCAGGAGCCAGGTGCAGCATCAGCGGAAGCTGCTGGGGCATCAGGTGAGTCTGTAGAGCAGGTAACTGCGGCTCATGCGTCGGCAGGCGGCAAAGGGGAGAGAGCATCCAGAAAGAAGCGGCGGCATTCATGCCGCCGTCGTCGGACATCGGGCTCCGGGTCTTCAACATCCTCGGGGTCTTCCTCGCCTTCATCCGAGTACGGAGGGAGCAAGGGCGATGGCAGTGTAGGCGAGGTGGGAACGTTAGGTGTGACGGGGGCAGCGCCTACCGTGGCGATGTTCTCAGAACTTTGGGAATGTGTGCCGAAGAAATTGAGGCGGAAGATCCTGGGTCGGCGTTACGTTGACATTTTTCGGTTGCTTGAGGGTCGTAAGCGTGCGCAGAGTTGCGAGTAACGTGACAAATTGGACGCGTGCCTTTTTGCGGCTAGCCAGTGTGTGGGGGCGGGGGCATCCGGAGCAGTACGGGATGCTATTGGCTTATGCGGACTCCATCCTGGAGGCCTCTCAGTCGCATGACGGTTGGGCTTGGCTCAACTACGACGAGAAGTTTCGTAATAAGATGGAGGAGAATCGGTCGCTGTCCTGGGGTACTCAGGACATTAATTTATGGCTCACGCTGATGTCTGTTAGATCGGCTAGCGGGCCGGCGAGTGTCCCGAAGAGCGGGGTAGCCATTGCTTCTGGGACGTCGCGGCCCTTTCGGGCGGGCGAGTCGGTGGCAGGGCAGAAAGCGACGGGAGGGGTGGTGCAGGGGACTTGTGCTGGCATTTCAACAAGTCCTCTTGCCCGTTTATGGACTGAAAATTCCGACACGCTTGTTCAGTCTGTAATGGGGGTCATTCCGCTGTCAAATGTGTTAAGAAAGGTCCAGTTGGAGTCGGCTTGCACCCCCCCCCAAGCAGTGAGAGCTGGTGGGGAGTTGCCCCGACTCCTATTAAATTTGAGGCATTGCGGGAGGGGTTGCTGAGGTACCCCAGAAGGAAGGATAGGGTTATTTTAGAGGGGGGTTTCCAGGAAGGGTTTCAGATTCCGACAAAGGGATTGGTGGCAGTGAGCGCAGTCCGGAATGCACCCTCGGTGAGGCACTTTGCCAGCATCGTGAGGGATAAGTTAGCGGATGAGATCGCATTGGGGAGGGTGGCGGGCCCTTTCGGTGAGCCGCCTTTCTCAGATTTCGTGGTGTCTCCGTTGGGGGTCATACCGAAAAAGGAGCCCGGGAAATTCTGGCTGATTCATAACCTGTCTTTCCCCAGTGGGGCTTCAGTGAACGATCTGATCCCAAAAGATCTTTGTGAGGTGCGGTATGCATCCTTCGACGTGGCAGTCGATCTCGTGCGGAACTGCGGGCGGGGGTGCCTGATGGCAAAGGCAGATATCGAATCTGCTTTCCGTTTGTTACCGGTGCACCCGTCGGCGTTTCCGTTGTTGGGGTTTCGTTTTGAGGGTAGCTATTACTTTGATAGGTGCATGCCTATGGGATGTTCGATCTCCTGTGCTCACTTCGAGCGGTTTAGCACATTTCTGCATTGGGCTTTGGTGGATCGGGTGGGTTACGATCAGGTGGTTCATTACCTGGACGATTTTCTCGTGGTCGGGGCAGCGCGGACGGGGCAGTGCAAGGCTTTGTTGGACGGTCTAGTGCAGCTGGCGCGGGCGTGGGGAGTCCCGTTGGCGGTGGAAAAAAACGAGGGTCCGGCTACGCAGATAACCTTTTTAGGAATTGAGCTCGATTCCGTCGCGATGGTGGCATGCCTGCCGCAGTCAAGATAACAAAACTCCGGGTTTTAGTGGCAAACATCTTGTGTTCCCAGAGGATGACTTTGCGGGAGATGCAGGCTCTGATCGGGTCTTTGAATTTTGCCTGCAGAGTGATTCCGATGGGTCGAGAGTTCCTTAGACATTTGGCAGCGGCTACTGCCGGGGTCTCCAAACCACATCACCGGCTTCGGGTGTCACAGAGCATTCGGGCCGATCTAGCAATTTGGGATGAGTTTTTGCGGGATTTCAATGGCTCTACGGTGCTTCGGGATAGTGAGATTTCCAGTCGGGATTTGCAATTGTATACCGACACAGCTGGTGGGCAGGGCCTAGGTATATACTTTGGGGGCTCCTGGTGCACGGCGGAATGGCCATTTTCGTGGAGGGAAGCAGGTCTGACGGCTAACATCACCTTCTTGGAGTTATTCCCTATACTGATGGTGTTGGTGTTGGCATTTTGGCCGGACAGGATTCGCAATCGTCGAATCATGTGGTGGTGCGACAATGAAGCGGTCGTCACAGTGATTAATAACTACACGCCACGCTGCAAGCAGGTGGCGGACCTGATGCGGCAGGTGGTGTTAGCGTGCTTGTGACTGAATACTGTGATCCGGGCACGGCATATTCCGGGGAGTTCTAACACAATTGCCGATGCTCTTTCCCGTTTCAAGTGGGAGTGGTTCCGATCATTGGCGCCAGAAGCAGAAGAGGTGGGGCGGTCTGTCCCCGATCACTTATGGCAGATTGGCCTCGAGAGATGACTGAGCTTTTGAAGACCTCATTGTCGGCTGCTACGTGGACAGCTTACCAGCGGGGCTGCGACAGTGTGGTGATATTCCTGGAGGAGCACGGATGGCGGGCGGGCCCGCCTTCTGATCAGCTTATGGGTTTGTATGTTTTGGTGGCGAAGGCTGCTGGATTATCTCGAGCTACGGTGAGTAGGAATCTGGCGGGGTTCGCGTTCTTTGCCAAGGCGGTGGGTTGGGGGGCTGTCGGGGGGGGGGGGGGCTTCCTAACGCGTAGACTTCTACAGGGTTGGGAGCGAGCCTGTCTGGCGCCAAGGGACGGCCGTCGGCCCATTACTTATGATTTGCTCCAACGCTTGTGTGCGGCATTGCCTCAAGTGGTTTCATCCGTCTTCGAGGGTGTGCTTTTTCGGGCGGTATTTTCAGTGGCCTTTTTTGGTGCTTTCCGCATTGGAGAATTGATTGCGGAGTCGGGAAGGGCGGCCGGAGTGGGCGGCTTGCTGGTGCACCATGTGAAGTGGGAGGCGGGTGGGGTCAGTCTCTTTCTGGCACGTTCCAAGATGGACCAGTTGGGGCGGGGCATGTGGGTGCGGTTGCAGGCGATGGGAGGGGCAGCCGGTTGCCCGGTAGAGCTGCTGAAGGCTTACTTGCAGATGCGGCCGAAGGGGAGGGGTAATCTGTTTATCCACGAGGATAGAAGAGTGCTTACGCGGTTTCAGTTTACGGCGGTCCTGAGAATGGCCTTGCAGCTGCTGGGTGAGGATGCAGGATCGTTTGCGCCGCACTCTTTTCATATTGGGGCGGCGACTAGTGTGGCGGCAGTGGGTTTACCCGAGGGGGCAATTCGGCGCATAGGCAGATGGAAGTCGCGGGCCTTTTACAGATACGTGCGACTGTAGGGCGGTGGGGGGCTGGCTAACTGTGGATCTCTTTGTTTTGCAGAAGTCCTTCCAGGATCATGTCACTGTTGGGTGATGGGCCACTCTTTTGTGTTCTGGGCCGGTCGGCGAGCAGCAACACGCCCGGTTGGGCGGAATCTGGGATTAGATGCATTCGGGGTGACCGTCTCATGGCTGGGCGAGCGCGGCCTGCGGTGGCTTCAGCTCTTGCCTTTGCTCCGGCACCATGAGAGGATGCGTGGGTCGCCGGATGCCATGTTGATATACCTGGGTGGCAACGACCTGGTGTCATGGACCTGCCGACAGCTGATTCGGACTGTTATTAAGGACTTGGGCGTTCTCCTGGAAATGTTCAATGGTGTATTTCTGCTGTGGTCAGATATCATTCCAAGGCCGGCTTGCAAGTCTCAGTGGCGCTGGTCACGAGGGTTGACTAAGATTAATCGCCAGATAGGCAGATGGGGGAGCGGGGGGGGTGCCAAATTTTGCACTCCTGGGTCGACGTGGAGTGTGCTGGCTTGTATAGGGCGGATGGGGTACATCTATCCCCGGTTGGGATAGATTTACTTCTGAATGATTGGCAAGAGGCTTTGGAAGATATGCTGAAAGCAAGGGGCACTGGTCGCAGCTTGGCCGGGGGGGGGGGGCGGCTCAGGTCGGTAGGGGCCTGAGCCGGTGGCGGGATCCCGGAGGTTTCCGGGGTCTGGAGCCGGAGCCAAGCAGTAGGGCGGGGGTGGGGTACCCCTGACCCGGACAGTCCCTCAGGCTTTTGCTAATAATATGGCGAAGTCGGAAGAAGGAGGCTAGGCGATTTTCCGGGGCCTTGACATGGCGGAAGCGGAAGTGGCGTCACCTTGCTACCCACATGGCTGGTGAGAGTTCGCTCTGCTGGGGGGTGGGGGCAAAGTTAATGTTTCAATTGTTGATGGTTATTGTTAACGGGTCAATAAAGCTGCGACCAGTTGAATTCCCAATTAAGTGTTGTGTATTATTGTTAATGATAATCTGGTGTTGGGGAAGGGGTTGTGAAGCGGGGGCGTCGGACCGATCCGCCTTACCCGGTTAATGCACTGCAAATCTAGCTGCAAGCAGTTACACCAACCCTAAGGCTGGTGTAAATGTCGGTGCCTAGATTTTTAAGGAATGCACATAAGTTGTAGTATTTTATAGCTTATGTGCGTAGATTTGTACTGCGTCCAAGCTCTGCTTCTGGGCACGCCCACAGTGAAAGTACACATCATCGACCAGAACAGTGACTGGCTAAAGTATGCACCTAAAGGCCCATCCACACATGTACTGTAAGTCACTAAAAATATGTCATTTAAGTGTATTGATGGCAACCTTACACAACTTCTTATAATGTATTCACTGGAAGAGAGAGAGGAAAAGAGAGACATGATAAAATACTCAGGTATTTCATAGTCTTCAATATTGGTAGTGAATATTCAGGGGACATTGAAGGACAAACCGCTTGGGCTTATGTTGGTTTACTGACCACCAGCAACTTGGTCCCAGGTGGCTGATGAACTATTACGCCTTGTATTACGCCTTGTATACTAACTGATTATAAGTTATATTTAGAAAATCTGTTTTCTTCTGATTCTATTCAATTTCTTGAGTTCCTGGCTCAGTTAAAAATAAATCAAATTAATTTTAGTCCAGCACATAGTGAGCGGATACCAATTAGACCTGATTCTTTCTGTTAAAAAGAAATATACTTTAGTGATGCAGAACTGTGTAAATAAAGTGGTTCTATGGTCAAATCGCCATGCTTTAGAATTTACAGTACATTCAGCCTCCCCTGTGTTAAAACCATATCTAGAACAATTGAAACTCAGAGTAAGTAACTCAGAGAGGCAAAATAAACTCAGATCAGTTCTGGGACTAGGTGAGATAAAACTTAAATACTTAATAGGCAAATCAATTATTGAGAAGTACACTGGATCAGTTTAATGGAAAAGAAACATAACTGCTGTTATCTAGAAAAACAATGGCAATGGACAAGTGAGAACAATCTCTGGACAAGCTGGAGAACCAGGTTAAGATTTTCCAGTCTATGATTAGAGATGCAAAAAAGCAATAAAACTGAGGAGTTGTTTAGGCTGGCCAGAACCTTTTTGCATTCTAGGTCAGATAAGTTAGAGCAAATAAACATTGCCACAACTGCAGACCCCATAGAGAATAGTGGCAATGGGTGCCCTGGAGGGCCAGCACTCTAGACAGCTGCCTAGTTCACCTAATGGTAGCGCCAACCCTGACTGGAGATAATAATGGTGGTGAAACAGAGATCCCTGCTTCGGAGGATTGTTTATGGGAACAAGTTTTCCTTAGTTAGTATGTTGGAAATTCAAAGGACCATTAAAGAAAATGCAAAGGGCAGAAGGCCTCTGGATAACTGCTCTGCATGGAATTTCCAAGAGTGCCCCAGTCAAAGCAATATGGTGGCTAACAGGATATGTGAATAAAACTTTACAGGAAGGACTGTACCTGGAGGCTTTAGGAAATTTTGCATGGATTCCATTCTTAAAAGGAAAGGACTTGGATCAAAATTTAGGTAAAAATTATCATAGAATTGCTATCATACCTTTTCTTGCAAAGATTGCAGAGGCAATAGTGGCTACAAGGTTACAACAACACCTGGAGGACTACAATATACTACAGTGGATGTCTCCTAATTGGGATTTTTTTCCTGTTACACTACAGAGGCACTATTCATCTCATTGACAAGTGAATTAGAATCAACTGTTGATAGGGGAGACAATGTAGTTTTGAGTCATTGTGATCTTTCCTCTGCTTTCAATATAGTAAATTACAATCTGCTACTTGCCAAACAAAGTGAGATCAGCTTGGCAAGTGGGATTCTGAATTGGTTCTCAGGGTTTTTAAAGAAGAAGTGAGTTCTCATGGGATGGAAGGATCTGGTCTCCGAGTCCTGCCAAATGACATATGGAATCCCTTAAGCGTCTCTCCTATCTCCTATCTTATTTAACATTTTCCTGGGCACCTGGATGTCTCATTATTTGTGAATGCAGACAATGTTTTCAATTATTGTACCAGTTAAGAGATCAGAGATGCTATCTTTTTCAAGTTTAATTGAATGCTATAATAGGATATACCTCTGGAGGTTTTTCCCACAAAATGAAAATTAACCTCGATAAATAAAACTGTTATAGGTATAATCAAGAAAGGGAAGGCTTCCCCCCAAAGGTTTGCTTCCGGCAGGCACAAGGGTGAAATTTTGCAAAGTAACAAGAGTATTGGCAGTTTATTTGGATTCTAGTCTATCCATGGAGCATCAAATAACATCACCAGTGAAGAAAGATTTTGTGATTCTTAGGATGTTACGTCACATTAGAGACTATTTTAAGCTAGAACATTTTAAAAACATAATAACAGCAATACTCCTACTGCATCTATACTACTGTAATTCCTTTTGTTAGGGTTGCCCTTGAGACAGATATCACATCTTCAACTCTCACAAAATACAGTAGAAAATTTAATTTCTAGAAGACTGAGGGCAGGTATCATTGCCCCACTGCTGAAACAGCTGCACCAGCTGCCAGTGCTGGTGAGGGCACAATTTAAAGTGCTTTTGTTGGTTTTGAGATTATACATGGGTTGGCACTTGAGCATATGTCTAATTTGATTCAATACTGTGCAACCTCTTGGCATTTAAGATATATTGATGCCTTTAGACTTTACTATCAAGCAGGCAATTTTGAGTGAGGGATATATTTAAGAAATCCATTGTGGGCACTGTTCCATCTTTGTGGAATATGTTACCTTTTATGATTTGCACACTAGACAATCATGTGCATTTTTGGAAGGCCTGAAAAACATGGCTATTTCAGAAATTGTAATTGATATTGTTCCCCTTGGTTAACTATGTAATGGAAGTGTTGTCAACCTATCCGTGATATGCTATTTGTGATATACCTAAATACTTAAATTAATAGAAAATGGTGAAAATTCAAGTGTATGAGCCATGATATGAAGTTGAAGTGAGGGAGATTCAGAAGAACTATAAGAGATACCTGAAGTAAGTTAACTCAGAGGTAGCAGTAAGCAAGCTTGGGAAGATGCAGAGGGCAATGGTAAGTGGAAGGGTGATTAAAGTTAGAACAAAAAACTATGTATTTTCAGAGGCACACATTAGAATGTACTGTATGTTCAGGAGTAGAGTGGCGTGACTTGTGGCGTGTGTGTAAGTGGTACTACTTCTGTTTGATTCTGCAATCTACCTGTGTAAATAGTAGCAGATTTTCTAAAATTGCACGTACAAAGGGATCCATGTGATTCTTCTGCGTAGAGAAGCCACTATTAAACATGGAGAAAGAGGTGAAAATATGACCACTGAGAGTAAAAGGAGATTGATTTAGAAAGAATGACAAGTGGGGAAGGAAATAAGGATTGAGAAAAAGAGGGACTAGGAGATGGGGGATTGAGAGAGAGCATGATTTCATTTCATTTATTAAAACCTGATATACCGCCCTTAGTGTGGACAGCAGAGTGGTTCAAAATAAAATTCAATAAAACCCAAAATAAGAAAAGAACGCCAATAATGTATAGGAAAGGAAAGAGCCACAAGACACGACAACATGAGGGCCTTTAGAGAGTAGTAGGAATGAGAGAGGACGGAGGGGGAGAAAGAGGTGGGAACATGATAAGCAATCAGAAGGAGTTGGGTTTGAGATCAAAAGCGGTACAGAATAGATGAGTCTTGAGCTGAGTTTTGAATTTCAAAAATAAAGGTTAGAGTCAAAGGGATGGGCCAAGGAAGTAAAAAGCAGAATGTCGTGTTGAGACTAGATGTGCCTGAGAAGGGAGGGGTAGAAGAAGAAGGTTCATGTGAATGGAATGGAGAGAACATTGAGGAGCATGAAGAATAAGAAAAGATGAAAGATATTGTAGGGAACCAGTGTGGAGTGTCTTATGAACCTGGGTAAGAATCTTGTAGTGTATGCGGAGTGTAATGATGAGCCAATGAAAACGGATAAGGAGAGGAGTTATGTGATCAAATCGGGGCGCATGGAAATTAGTCTGGCTGCAGTGTACTGAACAAGTTGGAGATATTTAAAGGAGTATTGAGGGAGACCAGCAAGTGCTGAGTTATAATAATCAAGGCAGGATAGATGAGGGAAACAATAAGGGTGATAAGTGCAGAGGTGGACAGAAGGGAGCAAACTGCTTTGATTCGATGGAGGGAGAAAAGAAGATGTTGTGTAGTCTGGCTGACATGTTCATGAAAAGAAAGAGATGAATCAAGTATGACCCCAAGATAATGGTAGGACAGTGTGAGCTGAATGAATGTACAATCAAGGGTTGGAGAGACGAGGGGGGGGGGGGGAATTGTAGGTCCGGTGAGCTATGATTGTTAGGGATAAGGAAGGATTGGGGGGAGAGAGAGAGAGTGAGTTAGGAATAAGGGAGGATTTGAACAGTGAATAAAAAAGTGACTACTGGGGATGAGGAGGTATTGCGAGAGAGAGAAAGAAAGACTTCTGGGGGGCATTAAGAGACTTTGGGAGGGTGGGAGGGATTAAGATATATTTCCTGAAATGGTACATCAAGTTTCTTCTCTAGCTTTATTCACAGGGCCAGACAACTACTAGGCTGTAGGTTTCATGGGGGGGGGGGGCGCAGCAACAAAGAACAGCTACAGTCAAAACAAAACAAAGCTATGGTTCCTGGCAGCCAGGGCCAGATTTACCTTGAGTGAGGCCCTATGCCAACAAAAATTGTGGGCCCCCAGCAGGGGCGGCCCAAGGGGGGTGTGGGCCTCATTTGCATAAGGGGCCTCATTTGCATAAATATTTGCATAATGTTACCATATACTAACTTTTAGTAAACGTGCCTCTTAATGAGTGTATGGATAAAGAAAGAATAAAAGATTTCTACATTACTATAATCCAGTGCCAACTGCCAGACACATTAGGAAACTACTACAAAACACTGCCCATTTAGAACCCATAGCAAACCCGCCGTATCCTAACAGCACTACCAGGACTCACAAAGCACCATACTCTACCAATCAAAAGGCAACACTGCAAATATTAAACCAATACATTTCAGAGAACAACAATACATGACCTACTGGGGAAAGAGAACAAGTGGCAATGTCAAATAGGAATTATATAAACAGAACACCTCAGCTCAGTTACACATGCAGAACATAGACCATCACCAAACAAGTAATCACATTTTAGAAACAGGAAGACAATAATTAAACTGGGAATCCCAAAAGCCAAACTTGGAATGTACAACACTGTAGAAATAAAACTATACATTAATTTGCTCTTGTACTAAACAAAGCGCAGACGATAATGATGCACATTTACCAGAGCTGACATATTCCAATTAATAAATTCAAAATAAAGAGATATTTTTCTACCTTTTGTGCATTTTTTTTCAGCTGCAATTGCTCCAGCCACTTTCTTCTGGTTTCTTCTTCATGTCTTCTGCTAACTCTCCATCGTCTGCTGTCCATTTGTCCTTTCTTCTCTCTTCTAGTTTTTCTTTCCATTCTCTCTCTACATCTGCTTTAACATACTAATCTTTCTCCTTTTGCTCTTCCTCATTCCTATTTCATCCACTCAAATTTTACCCCTCCATCCTCAATCCCCACTTACTCTCCCAATACCCGGCCAATTGTAGATTTTTTTATCCCTCCCACACAAAATATTTTTCCCTTCTCCATTTTACTCTTCCAGCCCCATCCCATTCTAATCCTCCCCCAACATCAGCTCCCTTCTAGTTCCAGCCTCACCCAGCATCCATTCCCTTCTAGTCCCTGCATCAGCCCATTTCCAGTCCTAGCCACCCATCAGCCCATTTCCAGTCCTAGCAACCCCCCAACCCAATACCAGTCCTAACCCCCCATCACCCCATTTTCCGTTTAAGCCCCCCCTATAACCCATTACCAGTCCTAACCCCCATCCGCCCACTTCCAGTCCTCACCCCCTCAACCCATTTCCAGTCACCCCCCATAGCCCATTGCCCCTCCTAACCCCCCCCCCATCAGCCCACAGCCCATTACCAGTCCTAACCCCATCAGCCCACCTCCAGTCTTAACCCCCCCCAGCCCATTTCCAGTCCTAACCCCCCCATAGCCCATTACCAGACAGCCCCCATCAGCCCACAGCCCATTACCAGTCTTAACCCCCCCCCAAAGCCCATTACCAGTTCTAAACCCCCCAACAGCCCATTATCAGTCCTAACCCCATCAGCCTACCTCCAGTCTTAACCCCCCAGCCCATTTCCAGTCCTAGCCCCCCCATAGCCCATTACCAGACAGCCCCCATCAGCCCACAGCCCATTACCAGTCTAAACCCCCAAAGCCCCGTACCAGTTCTAAACCCCCCCCCAACAGCCCATTACCAGTCCTAACCCCATCAGCCCACCTCCAGTCTTAACCCCCCCCAGCCCATTTCCAGTCCTAGCCCCCCCATAGCCCATTACCAGACAGCCCCCATCAGCCCACAGCCCATTACCAGTCTAAACCCCCCCAAAACCCATTACCAGTTCTAACCCCCCCCCAACAGCCCATTACCAGTCATAACCCCATCCGCCCACCCCCCGTCTTAACCCCCCCCAGCCCTTTTCCAGTCATTGCCCCCAATAGCCCTTTACCTTTCACCCCCCATCAGCCCACAGCCCATTACCCGACTTAACCCCCCCAAAGCCCATTACCTGTTCTAACCCCCCCCCCCAACAGCCCACAGCCCATTACCAGTCCTCTCATCAGCCCACCTCCAGCCTTAATCCCCCCAACCCATTTCCAGTCCCAGTCCCAGCCCATTTCCAGTCCCAGTCCCAACCCATTTCCAGCCCCAGTCCCAGCCCCCCCAATTACCAGTCCTACCCCCTCCCCCTCCCCCTCCCCCGGCCTAAAGTAAAATTTATTTAAAAAAAAAAAAAAGTAGTTAGGCTTTTTTTTTAATAAAATAAAAAAAAAACCTGCTGGCTGCCGCCGCGGGGCCCCCTCTGCTGCCGCGGCAGCATGGACTGACCCGCGGGGGCCCCCTCTGTAAGCTCGGTCCATCCCTCCGTGCCTCCGTGTCTCCCTCCGTGCAGGCTGTTAGAGACGCGAAGGCAGACTGTCTCCTTCGCGTCTCTGTTAAGCCCGCAGGGGCTGATGGGAAATTTCCCATCAGCCCTGCGGGCTTAACAGAGACGGGAAGGCAGAAGGAGACAGTCTGCCTTCGCGTCTCTAACAGCCTGCACGGAGGGAGACACGGAGGCACGGAGGGAGGGACCGAGCTTACAGAGGGGGCCCCCGCGGGTCAGTCCATGCTGCCGCGGCAGCAGAGGGGGCCCCGCGGCGGCAGCCAGCAGGTTTTTTTTTTATTTTATTAAAAAAAAAAGCCTAACTACTTCAATTTTTGTGGGCCCTTTGCAGCTGTGGGCCCTACGCCATGGCGTACATGGCGTATAGCTAAATCCGGCCCTGCTGGCAGCTATACAAGCTCAGGGTCATCAGTGCACACTTTAAACTGGAGGAAAAATAAATGGGCACTATCCAAACAGTCCATTTACCCTTGTAAGCGGCTTTTGGAAAACTCCCTCAAGTTTAATATTTAAACGTGTAATGTCCAAGTATTCATTTTTAAAAAAATTGTTCAGGAAGAGATGGTGCTGAGATGATTACAATTAAATTTAAAAAGCAAACTCTTGGGGGTGGGGCGCTAGGGATCTAAAGCCTAGAGCACCTAATACACTGGCCCTGCTTCGAAGGATACAGTCTACAAAACCACCTAACTCCTTTTCCTCTGATAGCTGTGCACTATCCTTAGAAAAAACTAGCTAGGCATTAACAACCAAGTGGTTCTCATCTGTTCATATATATTATTTATTATATATTGTAACTTTCATTAATGTTCATGTTTTGCAGAGAGCACATGTGTGAATGCAAAGTGTGAGTGAACCAGGAAGGGTGTGAACAAGCTATAGATACAGTACAAGAATTCAATTTTTGAAAGACGACATAAGCACATTGCAGAATTTGTTGTAGGTATTAAGAGCAACAGTGGTGGCAGAGTAGCTCTAGTGGTTAGCACACTGGTTTAGTAACCAGGAGACCGAGGTTCAGTTCCCACAAGTACTCTTTCTGGCCTTGGGTGAGTCACTTAACTCTCTGCCAGGCCTTTCTTCTGAGGCAATAATCTACTTCTAGTCTCACTATCACAAAAACCCAGGGACTGCTAGGAATCAGCACTGATTCAAAGGCACACGCTGCAGTCTCTAGTGAGGAAAGCAAAGCTGCACATGTAAAAGTAGGAGAATGTTAGCAGAGAATCAAAGAGGAGGATTTATTCCAGGTAGTTTCCCTGTTTCCCCTCAAACACAAGAAAGTATCAAAAGCCATTATCTTCTGAACATCAGCTTCTAAGAAAGTTGCCATTTGGCTTTTTTGACTCCATTTGTCCTCCACAGACCTCACATAACACAGAGGAAACAACCCCATGGTTTTTAGAATCATGCCTCTCCAAAGAAACGCTTTCCAAAGTTTTATTTGGTTTCTAGTTTTGCAAGCATTATAATCTAGGTTAATCAAGCTATTTCTGAAACAGAGTGCTGTGCGGCAGAATACAGCCACGCACAGGAAGCTGTGTGGCGCTGAGAACTTGGCAGCAGTTGATGAGGAATATCCCGGCCATAAAAGCACCTGCTGTGTGTGTGGGAAACTCCTCAGGGACCTGCACAGTACAGCTGATAATCTGCCCTTCTTTCCTCACAGATGTTCACCAGCCTTATTGTTCCTTTTTCAGTCCTAAGATCAGAGCACTGCAATTAAATGGGCTTTCATTTGCTAATTTATAGCAGGGTCTTGTTTACCAGATGAGACACTGTAAAGCATTTGCAAAAGGCTTCTCGCTCTGTTTTTGTTTTGGGGGTTGTTTTTTTGCTTGTCTTCTTTTTGCCTCGGTTAACATAGTAGGCTTATTTATTAAAAATCTTTATGGCCTCCAGAAGACAAAGAGAACCAAAATTGTAGGTAGAAACGACCAAAAAAGCTGATATTTGGGAGATGAATACAAATAAATAAATAAATAAATAAAATATTTGGCAAACAATAAAATTATTGCAACAGTTTGAAAGGAGATTCAAAGCATGCGGGAAGAAGAGGCACCATAGATGAAGGTTGCTTGAATCCTCGGCCCAAAGTCACCATGGTGACTTGGATTTGCAGTTTGGTGTCTCAGCCTTGTAGGGGGTTGAGTATGTTGAGAAGTGGCAGCTCCCAGCTCAGTCCTGCACATGGAATGGAAACAACTTGTGTCCTAACAGGCAAGAGAGTATAGGAACAGAAAGTGAAAGAAGATAACTAAGAAAAAACTTAGAAAAGGCTGGAGGGGGAAGGCAAGAGCCTTTCAGAGAATCACAGATGCCTGGGTCAATGCAAATTAGGAGGGCTTGAGCCCTGTAAAAAAACTCATAAGGTAAGAAGCAATTGAGGCAGAATTATAGCTGTAAAAGTAATATACAAAATTTATTAAAATTAAAATCTCAGTTGCTTACCTAAGAGTATTCAGTTAAATAAAATACTAAACAAACATTTTACCAAATACCCCTCTGTTAGGCCCTAGGGAAGCCTGAGAGTGCAAAAGAGCTTGATGAAACTGAGAAAGAAAGTGGTTGAAGGAGGAACACAAAAAAGATGAGGGACTAAAAAGGAAGAATGTGTTTGATAAATGGGAAGAAGGAAATATTGGAAAGGCAAAGATGACCTGGGTGAGAGACATGAAGAAAGATGAAGGAAGAGATGAAGAAGAAAGACGTGAAAAATGTTGATGGAAGGAAGAAAGACTGATAAGAAAGATTTCTTAAATGTAACTATTTAACTATGGATATTTATGACCATCTAGTTCTGAAATGGCCTACATGTCTATTGAATTTACTTTTTGCATCTGAAAGTAAGAATGTGTATAAGAAATGTTTTTGATTCAATTAATTTAATTCTATGCATTCATTTTCAGATCCCCAAAATCTTTATTTTGCTCATTTTTCTCAGTTCTAATAAAGTTCATATGGGAAGCAATTTTGTACTTCAACAGTGGGACGTTCCATCCATTCTTACTGAAATTTGCTTAAAACTTGATGGTGGGTATCAGCCATAGAAGCAACAGCACTCCAAAATATCAAGAGTGGCACAAAGACCCAATGGTATCGAAAGAGGGGCAAAGGGCAAAAACAGTGGCATAAAGAACCCAGGCCACCATGAGAGGGACAACGCAGCATAAACGGTGGAAGGAAGAGCCCATGGGACATAAGGAGGGACAAAGCTACACCTGCATTGGCATGGAGACCCCAAATCCTCCGGAAATGGGACATAAAAGCACCAATGGGCTTAAGTTAGGGTAAGAGTTTTGTGGGAAAATGAACTTTGAGGGGGGCATGGAAGTATATCTTTTGAAAGGTATGCCTGAGAGAATCTGATCCAATGTTGCTATGATCTTCAATACCACTGACAAATTAATACCAACCCCCAGTTCAATTACTTGATCAAACTTTGACTTCAATGATCGAACCCGTTCCAAATTTAAAATTTCCACAGGGGCCTCAAAGTGTCTTGTAACATCCACCAAGCTGCTTCCATAAATGAAGAGGCCGCGGGCAGGGTCCCAGCGGCCGACCCTAACCGGGCGTGCGGCCGGTGCGAGGACCCTGCGCGCGGCCACGGCTAGCTTTAAATTCATTGGCTCCCGGCGGTGGCAGCCGTGCGGGAGCCAATCAGAGAGGATCCTGGCGGTGTGGTGGGTGGTGGGGGCCGGCGGGCAGCCTCCGCGTGGTTATTCACGGCGGAGGCTGCTCGGGGGTGCCGGCTTTTGCTGCGGGTCTTCGTGTGCGGCCTGATCAGCGGGGGTTCGTGGCGGGAGGCAACGTGGCTCCCAGCGGGGACCGGCCGAGCAGCAGCAGCAGACTGGCGGTCGGCGGGGCCGCGGAGAAGAGCTGGTCACTGGCTGTGTGGTCCGGTAGGCGTTCCTGGAGAAGATGGCGAGTGTGGTCTGGGGTGGCGATGAGGATTCTCGCGCTGCAGGGCCCTTGCAGGAGAGCTGGTGAGTTCCCTGCCGTGGAGGGTGGGGGGGCTTCCTGTACTGAGAGGAGGGATAACTGGGGAAGCTGTGGGGTTTTTGTGGGGTGGGATCTCAAAAAAAAGAAAAAAGAAGAAGAGGATATAGGCTTTGGGCTGAGATTGGGGGGTGCATGAGGGTACGGACCGACTTGCCGTAGGATATGTCAATGGCACTGTATAGCTGTCTTGCGACTGTTGGGAGGCAGCAAGCGCTCGGGGGAGAGCCTGAGAGGGAGCATGGAGGATGATAATGTGGGGTGGGTTACGGAGGCTGCGCGCAAGGTAGTGCATTGGCCTCGATCCTTCTGTGCTTCGCCGGGGTGTGGGGACATCTCACACTCGAGCATTCTGGGATGCTATTGGTACACGGATTCCGTATTGGAGGCGTCCCAGACATGCAAGGGGTGGGCGTGGTTGTGCTATGTTGGAATGTTCAGGGACAGGATGGAAGGGAACGGATGGTAATCTTGGGGCACGCAAGGTTAACCTCTGGCCGACTCCAATGTCCATTTGGTCAGGTGCTGGAGGAGGGGTGCGTGGGGCTGCTGGCCAGTTTGCAGCAGGAAGCTGGGGCAGGGGGCGGGGGGGTTGGTACCGCGGGTTGGAGGTTGTGATGGGGCCCGTGGTTAGAGCCCTTTTAGCCCTGTATAGGCGGTTGCCTAGGGTCTATAAACAAGTAACTGCTCTGGCTGTATAAATAAAAGAGTCTTTCAGAGCAATTTGAATGAAAATAAAGTGGGTTTTTATTCCCCGTCCCGCTCGGACTTGTCAAAGAAGAACAGAAACTTCAAAGGTAAACGTAGCAACAAAATAGTGGCAAACATATATTCTTCTGTTACATGCACACAGTTGTCTTTATCCTTTACTCAAACTGCAGGGCTGCATTTCAAACAGATGCTGCAATCCATGGGAGTGGGTTCTTGAAGACTGCTACCGTCTTCCCATATCATGCTTTCTCCAGCACTTCCCAAACTGCCTGTGTCAGACTCCTCTTGTGAACAGTGTTCAGACACAGCGTCTTGTGATAGCTCGCTTTGGCAATCAATGGAGGCTCTTCTCCCTTTGGGTTGATACCTCCCTGGCTTGTAATAACTTTTACCTGGGCTTTCCTCCCAGAACAACAGCTTTGAAACACCTTGCTTTGGGCGGTTATATTCAGGACCACGCCCTTGGCACTTATAGGTTTTAAACCTCTCCCTGTAGGCGTATGGAGGTTTCTCTCTGTCTGTAGGGACTGCTTTGGCACTTGGCTCCCTGTATCTTTTAACCCCAGCCTCCCAGGCTGGTTGTGCCGAAGTATACTTGGTCCTAGTTTTACAACTATCTCTTATGCTGCAGATATGCTTGGAGTTCCCATCCCCCGACACTTTCTTTTTAAACTGACCTGTGCTTAGAGCTGGCACATACCGGTCTCTTGTGTAGTGGGACACTCCTGGCTTCTCTTCAAGGCTAATTCTTGTAGCAGGTCTTCTCCTAGTACAGCTTGCCTTAAACCTCTCTTCCTGAGTGCTGGAGCCAGATTCACTTCCTGGTTCTCCGTGAGAAGAGTTTCCTCCCAGCACTCCCCATGGGTTTCTGCTCAGCTGATGAGAGCCACACCTCCTGCTACTCTCTCCCCGGCCTCTGCCTTGCTCGAGAGTTGTAACGTGCCTTTCTCTCTCTCTGCCTTCATCTGCATCTGCTGCTTCTCTTGCTGCGTCTGCTGTGTCTCTCACTGCGTCTGCTGTGTCTCTTGCTGCGTCTCTCACTGCGTCTGCCTTCCACTGACTGGAACCCTGTCTTAAGTAATCCCTAGCCCTGCACGTGACCTGGGGATTTTCAATCAGGTGTTCTTGATGAGTTTTCTGTCTGTTACGCAGTAACAATTTCCTCTGCTCAACTGATTCAGAGTGCCTAGTGCTCTTTTCCAATGCTGAATCTGAGGTAAGTCTTTCTTTTACCTGCCCTTCCATGAGCTGTGTACCCCTTGCTGCATCACATATCCCCCCTCTTAAGATATTCCGGATGGTGAACTTTCGTGCACACAGCCCGGAATCTGCCCTGGTTTCATGAGTGTTCCCTCATACCTGCTGTATAATGGGTTACCCTCCTCCCAGGGTTTCTGTGGACATGTGCGTGCTGCCTGGTACTTGGGTAGTATGCTGAAACGGCTAACAGTGGCCATCCTTTCATGCCATGGTTTCAATACATTTATGTGGAACGTCTGAAGGCGTCCCCTGTCATTCTTGACCACATATGACACCGGACCCTTGCGGTCCATTACCGTATAGGGACCCTTCCACCGGGCCTCAAACTTTGGCCCTGGATCAGTAACCATTACCACGACCTTATCGCCTGTGGCCAGCTGTCGCGGTTTTTTACCCCTGTCATAATATTTTTTCTGTGTTTTCCTACTATCCTGTAAATTCTTATCTGCGGCTTGAGATGCCCTCTGGAGGCGACTCCGTAGCCCGCAAAGAAATTGGGGAACTCCCATTTCTTCCTCACCCGGTTCCACCCACTGGTCTCTCAAAATGTCCAAGACCCCTCGTGGTGCCCGTCCGAACATAAGTTCATAGGGGGATGTTCCTAGGGAGGTTTGTGTTCGCTCCCTGCTAGCGTATAGGACAAATGGGAGCATAACGTCCCAGTCCGCCATTTGCCCTTCTAACCCCCTCCTCAGCAACTGCTTAAGGGTTTGGTTAAAGCGTTCCACCAGACCGTTTGTCTGTGGATGATACGCCGCTGTTTTTTATATGGGTGATGCCAAAAGCATCCCATACTTGCGCTAAATATCTTGAAACAAAATTGCTTCCTCTGTCTGTGAGCATTTCCCTCGGGAAACCCACCTCACAAAATAATTTTATTAATTCTGTGGCTATAAATCTGGCGGAAATGTTCCGTAAAGGAATTGCCCAGGGGAATCTAGTAGCTACATCCATGATAACCAGGATGTATTGAAATCCCCTAGGGGTTCTCACCAGGGCCCTACAATATCCATTGCCATTCTCCTAACCGGTTCTGTTATGGTAGGCGTTTGGATCAGGGGAACTCCTACAGGCTTAGCAGCGCTTACTCGCTGACAAGCCGGACAGGCCTCACAAAATTTCTTCGTCTCCCGAAATACCCCCGGCCAATAAAAACGCTCGAGAATTTGGTCGAGTGTGGCCTGCACCCCTTTATGCCCTCCAATGGGGTGGTCGTGAGCGAGCCTCATGACCACTGCCTTAAAGGTGGTAGGAACTACCAACTGTTTCCTAATGGCATCATTTTGGGGATTACTACTCTCCCTATATAAGATATCATCCTCTAATAGGAACCTGGGGAGCACATCTCTATCTGCCTTTGCAAACTCGAAGGCGTATTTTAATACAGGGTCTGCTTTCTGCTCTTTGGCAAAAGATGGAAACTTTTTTACTAGGTCCGCCGGTACCCAGGGTAACCCTTGCCCATCGGCTACTCCGGCTCTCAACTGGGCTCGGTGATGTCTCTCCCGGCGTTTTTCACCCTTACTTTTCTTTTTACCCTCGCTGGGGGTAGCAATTAAATCCTCATGTCTGGGAAGCTCGTGTAGGCCTTCATCTGCCATCACCTCTTCCCTCTCTTCCGGTTCTATCTCTCCTTCTTCTACTACAGGGGCAGGATTTTCCTCCACTAAAGTTTCACTAGGGGTCCTCAGTCCCTTCGCCTGAGATCTGGTGGAAACTAATCCTCCCTTTATGCACGTACTGCCCTCTATGCCTTTATAGAAGGGTGGCCAATCCCTTCCCAACACTATATCATATGGTAGTTTGGGAATGATGGCTACTAAGACTTCCCTTCGTGTGCCTAAACCCCTAACTTTTACCCTAAATAAAGGATACCAAGTTGTTGCTCCATGCACACATTGTATTTTCGCTGTTCCTTCTTGCTGACTCGGGGGAAAACCCCTCTGGGCCTGTATGGTTTTCCAAAACTGGCGGGAGACCATACTTTGGTCGGCCCCCGAGTCAAGCAAGGCCTTAGCTGGGACTCCCTGTACCTCCACATCTACACGGAAACCCGCAGCTGTGTGGTGATCATGGCTAGTGACAAGTGCTGTACGAGACATACATTCTCTCTTCAAGTGCCCACTTCTTCCACACTTAAAGCACTTTAACATTTTGTTACCTTCCACTTTCCTATACATGGATTCCTTTGAACCCACTATGTTCCTTGGAGAAACATTGGTACTTTTTACAGAGTTGGCTAACCCTAACCTGCTGCCAGCGCTGGCTTCTTTCATTACTTCAGCCTCAAAGAACCTTTCGGTTAGGCGCGCTGCTTCAGCAGAGGTTCTACAATTCTGTAGGGTCAGAAATGTTCTAACCTCTTCCGGCACTGCCTCAAAGAATTGCTCTAATACAATTAGGTCAATTACCTCCTCAATCGGTTTACCTTCGGGTTCAAGCCACTTTAAAACCAGCCCATGCACTCTGTGATATAGTGCCTTAGGGGTTTCATCGGGTTGAATCCGGGTAGACCGGAGCATGCGTCTATACATGGTAGGGGTTAAGCCCAACCTATCACGCACAGCTCTCTTAACCTCCTGATAATCAGCTGCTAGAGCTGCAGGCATGGCCCTGTAGGCTGCCTGAGCCTCGCCGGTTAGCGCTGAGGCCAGCCTAACGGCCCATTGCTCTTGTGGCCACTTAGCATTAAGAGCTATCCTTTCAAAAGTTTGCACAAAATCATCAAAATTGTCATTAGCATGCATTTGTCCCAGTGTCCATATCCCACAACTCTGTGGGCCTACCCCACAGATAGGTACTGCTGCTGGCGACTCTTCTTTCTTTGGCTCCTTCAGGAGAGTATGCACCAAGTCAGTCAGGGGCTTCTGTTGATCCATCAGGGCAGCGATGGCCTGCTCCTGGTTCTTTCGAGCTAGCTCTCCCTGCTTCTCAAGCTGCATGCTCATCCATCTTAGGACTTCCTGTGCATCCATTGTCGTCATCTCTTTTCCTGGAATAAATCAGAAACACGAACACCAAGTGTGGCACTATAATAACAAGGAAAGAAAAATTTCTTCCTCCCAAGCCTTTTCCTTCTCACCAGAGATCCTCCCAACCTGTGCCCAAATACCCGTTACCTGAGCAAGGTGGAGGTTATTATTTTGAGAAGGTGCTTGCCGTCGCACTCCTGGAACCTGGATCCTCCTCCGGGCGCGCCAACTTCGCTCTTCCCGCGTTGTCGCTCCGCACCGTAGTTCCTTGTCTCCTAGACTGGATCCTGCCAACTACGCCAACTTGTGATGGGGCCCGTGGTTAGAGCCCTTTTAGCCCTGTATAGGCGGTTGCCTAGGGTCTATAAACAAGTAACTGCTCTGGCTGTATAAATAAAAGAGTCTTTCAGAGCAATTTGAATGAAAATAAAGTGGGTTTTTATTCCCCGTCCCGCTCGGACTTGTCAAAGAAGAACAGAAACTTCAAAGGTAAACGTAGCAACAAAATAGTGGCAAACATATATTCTTCTGTTACATGCACACAGTTGTCTTTATCCTTTACTCAAACTGCAGGGCTGCATTTCAAACAGATGCTGCAATACATGGGAGTGGGTTCTTGAAGACTGCTACCGTCTTCCCATATCATGCTTTCTCCAGCACTTCCCAAACTGCCTGTGTCAGACTCCTCTTGTGAACAGTGTTCAGACACAGCGTCTTGTGATAGCTCGCTTTGGCAATCAATGGAGGCTCTTCTCCCTTTGGGTTGATACCTCCCTGGCTTGTAATAACTTTTACCTGGGCTTTCCTCCCAGAACAACAGCTTTGAAACACCTTGCTTTGGGCGGTTATATTCAGGACCACGCCCTTGGCACTTATAGGTTTTAAACCTCTCCCTGTAGGCGTATGGAGGTTTCTCTCTGTCTGTAGGGACTGCTTTGGCACTTGGCTCCCTGTATCTTTTAACCCCAGCCTCCCAGGCTTGTTGTGCCGAAGTATACTTGGTCCTAGTTTTACAACTATCTCTTATGCTGCAGATATGCTTGGAGTTCCCATCCCCCGACACTTTCTTTTTAAACTGACCTGTGCTTAGAGCTGGCACATACCGGTCTCTTGTGTAGTGGGACACTCCTGGCTTCTCTTCAAGGCTAATTCTTGTAGCAGGTCTTCTCCTAGTACAGCTTGCCTTAAACCTCTCTTCCTGAGTGCTGGAGCCAGATTCACTTCCTGGTTCTCCGTGAGAAGAGTTTCCTCCCAGCACTCCCCTGGGGTTTCTGCTCAGCTGATGAGAGCCACACCTCCTGCTACTCTCTCCCCGGCCTCTGCCTTGCTCGAGAGTTGTAACGTGCCTTTCTCTCTCTCTGCCTTCATCTGCATCTGCTGCTTCTCTTGCTGCGTCTGCTGTGTCTCTTGCTGCGTCTGCTGTGTCTCTTGCTGCGTCTCTCACTGCGTCTCCCCTCCACTGACTGGAACCCTGTCTTAAGTAATCCCTAGCCCTGCACGTGACATGGGGATTTTCAATCAGGTGTTCCTGATGAGTTTTCTGTCTGTTACGCAGTAACAATTTCCTCTGCTCAACTGATTCAGAGTGCCTAGTGCTCTTTTCCAATGCTGAATCTGAGGTAAGTCTTTCTTTTACCTGCCCTTCCATGAGCTGTGTACCCCTTGCTGCATCACAAGGTTCAATAAGTCCACCTGCCCGATTCCGGACTGCGCTCTGCTATAAGGTGTGGTCACGGCAGGGGTCACGCCTTGCTAGGGTGGCTTCAGCGGTATCCACGGCTCTGGTTCGGTTTTTTAGTTTGGTGTTGTTTTGCCGGTGCTGGGCGTAGTGGTGACGCCTTGTCCTCGGAATTCGCCTTCAGTGCGGTGTTTGGAACCGTGGGTGGGGTTGGTTCTTTGGGGAGTTGAGTGGGGGCAGCGTTGTGGGCCCGTTACGGGATCCGCCTTCCCGAACTCAATGATTTCCCCTTGGGGGATAGTCCTGAAGAAGGTGACTGAGCAGTTCAGGCTAATTCATAATTTGGCTTGTCTTTTGGGGGTGTTGCTGATGGTACACATTCCGTGTGCGTGATGTGCGGTGGGGGGCGTGTCATTTTGCTAGGGCGGCGGAGAAGGTGCAGGAGGTGGGTTGGGTAGCATTGAGGGCCGAGGTTGATCTTGAATCGGCCTTTTCGCATGTTGCCAGTGCCTCCAACTGCGTTTCGGGTATGGAGTTAGACTCGGTGGATGTGGTAGCTCGCCTGCAGCGGGAATAGGTTGCCAGCACGGTTGTTTCCACGGGGCGGGGCGTAGAATCTGCGCCATCGGATGGGGGCCGTGGAGTCGTGAGGGCGGATTCGCGGCCCTTGAGTCACTTTTTGGCCAATTTCGAAGGGACATCGGTGTTGATGGAGTAGGAGTTGTCCCGTGAGGGGTTGCAGCTCTACACGGATGCGGCGGGTAGAGCGTGTACCTCGGCGGGGCCTGGTGCGCGGTCAGATGGCTACAGGCTTGGCTGGTGTCGGTTCAGCTGCCGATATCTCCTTCCTGGAGCGGTTTCTGCTCAGGGTGGTTTTGGAGTTCTGGCCTGATTGGCTTCGTAACCGTGAGGTGGTATGGTGGGTGGCAACGCGGCTGTGGGCAGTGTGGTCCATCGTTACTCCCGCAGGGGTTTGCCAGTGGCGGGTTAATGAGGGTGATGGTGTTGGCATCTCTACACTTGCAGGTGTGGAGGAAGGCTTGGCCTATCCCCGGCTGTGTGGCCGGAATTGCCGAGGCTCTTTCGCGTTTCCGGTGGAGCGGTTTCGGGCTCTGGCCCGGAAGTGGACAAGGAGGGATCCGGGGCCCGGGGACCTTATAGAGCACTGGCCTTGGAGACATGCGGAGTTTACTGCAGAATTCAGTATCACTGGGGCCGTGGTCTGCGTGTCGTCAGGGTTGTGACTAAGTGGTCCAATTTGGTCACACACGGACCGCAAACGGAAGCATTGCTTGGTGGATATATATAGTGGTGGCTAATGGGTGTGGGGGGGTTTTCCAGACCGGGGTGGGTTCGCAGTTGGGACGGTTTCATATTTGCGATGGTGGGGGTGCGGATCGCTGGTTGGGGATTGGTAAATCATAGGTTACTGTGAGGGGGGGGGAGTGTGCTCGGCCATCTCCTCAGGATCCGAGGTGGCCCCGTGCATGCTGTGCCGGTCTGGCTCCTTTTGAGAGCCTGCGGAGGACTGCATGGGGGTATGAAGCCGCCATGTCTTGGGCAGTTTTGTATTGCCTTTTTCCGGGGTCTTGCGAATGGGGGAGTGGGTGGCGGCTTCGGTCGGGACAGGGGGCGGGGGAGAGCTTCAAGGTCCCACGTTTGGGTTTTGGGGCGGTTTGGGATGTTTGGGCAAGTTTCCAACAATGCTCGAGGGTGCGTCTAAGTGGGCTGAAGGCTTTTTGATGTGCCCTGTGGCTGCCATGCGGCAATACCTGTGGGTGCCCCCGGGCAGGCGGGGGGCTTCTTCTAGAGTGAGGAAGTGTTGGTCTGTTTCAGATGCACGGGGTATTCCGGCGCTCGAGGCGGTCAGGAGGACGCTGTGTTGGGTGGGTGATGAGCCTACGTATTTTGCGCTGCACTCTTTTCCCTTCTGGGTGGCTGCACTGGTCCTGTAGAGCATAGGATGGCGCTCTTGGGCGTGTAGGGGTTAAGTGCGGCTGTGCCGGCTAAGGGGGGTGGTGGGGTTGGGGAGTTTCATTGTTCATTTATTTTGCAGGTGGGGTCTGGAGCCTTCTGAATGTTTGGGTTCTTTCACGCCTTTGTCCGATGAGCCGGTCGGCGAGTTCTGGTGAGGCAGGTGAATGCTAATTGGGGAGCGGCCCAGTTTTGGTGGCTATATCATGGCTAGGTGAGCGCGGACCACGCGGGTCGCAGCGGCTTCCTTTGCTACAGTGCCCCAGGCGGATATCGCGACTGCCTGCAGTGTTGGGGGCAACGACCTTGGATTTGCAGGCGTTTCTGGGTGTAATTTTGCTGGGGTCTGACATTGTTCCAAGGCCTGCATGATGGAGCCAGCGACGTTGGTCGCGGGGGCTAGCTAACAGCTGGCTTGGCCGACATGGGGGTACCAGAGGATGCCTTCTCGGGGAGGTTGAGGCCGGGGCTGTATGGGGGTGATGGGGCAGTTATCGCCAGTAGTGCTGGCTCTGCTGTTTTAGGACTGGCGGGAGGTCTTGGAATGTGTATTGGTTAGGTTGCTCACTGGTCGCAGCTTGGCTTTGGGGGGGGGGGGCGGCACAGGAACAAGGTTGTTACTTGTGCCGGTGGCAGGATCCCGGAGGTTTCCGGGGTCCGAAGCCTCAGGCTACATTTGGGCGGGGGCGGGGTGCCCCTGACCCGGTCAAACCCTGGTCGACTTTTGCTATGGCATGGCAAAGTCAGGGGAAGGGTTAGGTAACTTGCCGGGGGGCAAGTTATGGCGTTAGCGGTGGCAAGGCACTTTGCTAAGGTATGGCTGGTGCGGGCCGGGTGCCGCTAATCGATTGAGAAGGTGTAGCATGTTGGCATATTGTGAAATTGTTAAAGGTTAATAAAGCTGCGACCAGTTGTGTTCCATGAAATGTTGGTGTGGTGTCTTTTGTGGGGTTGGGAGATTGGGGGTGATGGGAGGTGGAGGATATGGACCCGAAGCACCAGGTCCGCCTGCCTCGGTTAATGAAGAGGCCGCGGGCAGGGTCCCGGCAGCCGACCCTAACCGGGCGCGCGGCCGGTGCGAGGACCCTGCGTGCGGCCACGGCTAGCTTTAAATTCATTGGCTCCCGGCGGTGGCAGCAGCGCGGGAGCCAATCAGAGAGGATCCTGGCGGTGTGGTGGGTGGTGGGGGCCGGCAGGCAGCCTCCGCGTGGTTATTCACGGGGGAGGCTGCTCGGGGGTGTCGGCTTCCCGCCCGCCCGCCCACGCATATTTATGAGGGTGTGGTTTATGGGGTGTTGCAGCTTTGGGGGGGGTTGGCGGGATCCCGGAGGTTTCCGGGTCCAGAGCCTCAGGCTACACTTGGGCGGGGGCGGGGTGCCCCTGACCCGGTCAAACCCTGGTCGACTTTTGCTATGGCATGGCGAAGTCGGGGGAAGGGTTAGGTAACTTGCCGGGGGGGCACGTTATGGCGTTAGCGGTGGCAAGGCACTTTGCTAAGGTATGGCTGGTGCGGGCCGGGTGCCGCTAATCGATTGAGAAGGTGTAGCATGTTGGCATATTGTGAAATTGTTAAAGGTTAATAAAACTGCGACCAGTTATGTTCCATGAAATGTTGGTGTGGTGTCTTTTGTGGGGTTGGGAGATTGGGGGTGATGGGAGGTGGAGGAAATGGGCCCGAAGCACCAGGTCCGCCTGCCTCGGTTATGACAATTGCTAGCTCATTGTCCAACAAAAGGACCTTTATTAAAAAATTTTGTAATTTCATGTGCGATCACTAATTAATTTTAAAGTAGACAACATTTGCTTAACTTAAAAACTTGAATTTCATCCCACCATCATCCGACATGATATCACATTTTGGCCAATGGTATAACATTTAAAATACATCCATATGGTATCATCTTGCAAAGTCACCCTGGCTCTATTTACTTTTCACTTCACTGAGCCAACAGGGTCTGGAGCAGGCTGACAAGTGACAGAAGGCTGCAGAGTCAGCGAAGAGCAGGGGAAGGGGAACCAAGATACTAGACAGCAGTTACTTCAATGACAACTTGCAGAAATACAGCAACATATTGATAACAAAGAGTATACCTCGGAACGTATCAAAAGTGACTTCATGGCTCTGGGACAGAGGGTGAAGCAGGTAGGTGCATAGCTGGTGTTCTCTTCAATCCTCCCTGTTGAGGGTAAAGGCCAAGGCAGAGAGGCTCGCATCCTGGAGATTAATGCATGGCTGCGTGGATGGTGTCTTCGAGAGCGTTTTGGTTTCCTAGACCATGGGATGCTGTTCCAAGGGTTGCAGAGGCAGAGATGGCATCCATCTGTCCAAGAAAGGTCAACACATCTTTGGTAGTAGACTGGCTAATCTACTGAAGAGGGCTTTAAACTAGATTCGTTGGGGATGGGTGAAGAAAGCCCCCAGGTAAGTGAAAGCCCCCAGGTAAGTGATACATTAAATACCTTTATGGGAATGGGTAACAGGGTTACCATATGGAAAGCAGTGTGTATTAATGCCCGGAGCATGGGAAATAAGATCTCTGAAGTTGAAGCTTTGGTGGGAGTGGCTGACTTAGATTTAGTGGCAGTTACAGAAACATGGTTCACAGAAAACCATGACTGGGATGTAACTATACCTGGCTATACTTTATTCAGAAAGGACAGGGTAGGAAGAAGGGGAGGAGGAGTAGCACTATATGTAAAAACTACTATTAAAGCTTTGGAATTACAGAGCTTAAAAGGGAGAGAGGAAGCATTGTGGGTTAATCTAGAAAGAGGGAAAGCGAAATCTATTTGCATTGGTGTGATATACAGACCTCCCTCACAAGAGGAAGAGGTGGACAGAGAGTTAATTGAAGACATACGCAGCATTGCTAGGAAAGGGGAAGTGCTACTGCTAGGAGATTTCAATATGCCAGATGTTGATTGGCACATTCCTGCTGCAGTATCATCTAGGAGTAAGGAGATCCTGGATTCTCTACAGGGAGAACTATTCAGGCAATTGGTAACAGACCCCACACGTGAAGGGGCCCATACTGGACTTGGTGCTTACCAATGGTGAAAGTGTTTCTGATGTTGTAGTGGGAGATCATTTTGCATCCAGTGATCACCAGATGGTGTGGTTGCAGTATTAGGACTAGGGCTGTTAGAATCCATTCCAAGGTGAAGATCTTAGACTTTAGGAAGACTAACTTTGCGAAGATGGGCCATACCGCAGGGAGTCATTAGTGGGATGGGAACAGCTGTGGGATGTAGAACAACAGTGGGCAAAACTGAAAGGGGGTATTTTAAAGGCAACCAACCTTTTTGTTAAAATGGTAAATAAAAGCAAAAGGAACATGAGACAGCTAGGGGTTTCGAAGGAAGTAGCTGAAAAAGTGAAGAAAAAGATGGAGGCCTTCATGAAATACAAGAGATCACAGAGAGAGGAAGACAGGCATCTGTATTTGGAAAAACTTATAGAATCTAGCAAAGTAGTCAAGAAGGCAAAGATTCAAAAGGAGGAGGACCTAGCAAATGGAATAAAATTGGGGGAAAAGTCATTTTGAAGTTATATTAGTGAGAAGAGGAAGGGCAAAAGTGGTATTGTCAGACTCAAGAGTACAGGGGGGGAATATGTAGAAGCTGATAAGGATAAAGCGGAATTGCTTAACAAATATTTTTGTTCTGTGTTCACAGATGAAGAACCAGGAGCAGGACCTCAGAAAAACACCCACAAATAAGAACAGAAGCGAGGGACATCTTGAACATTTTTCAGAAGACTGTGTTCGTGAGAAACTAGCTCAACTTAAAGTAGACAAAGCGATGGGACCGGATGGGATACACCCTAGAATACTGAGGGAACTTGGGGACGTTCTAGCTACTACACTGACTGACCTTTTCAATGCCTCGTTGGAGTCGGGAGTGATGCCAAAGGACTGGAGAGAGGCTCATGTGGTGCCTTTACACAAAAGCGGAAGTAAGGATGTGGTTTAAAACTACAGGCCGGTTAGTTTAACTTCAGTGGTGAGTAAATTAATGGAAACGCTGTTGAAAGAGAAATAGTGAGGTTTCTGGAGTCCAGCGGATTACAGGATCCGAGGCAGCATGGATTCACCAGAGGCAGGTCTTGTCAGACAAATCTGATTGATTTCTTTGACTGGGTGACCAGGGAGTTGGACCGAGGGAGAGCTCTAGATGTGGTGTATTTAGATTTCAGTAAAGCCTTTGACACTGTTCCTCACAGGCGACTTATAAACAAACTGAGCACCCTAGGGATGGACCCTAAAGTTACTGCTTGGGTTAGAAATTGGTTGGGTGGGAGGCGACAAAGAGTACAAGTAAATGGAGCTCACTCTGAGGAGAAGGATGTTACCAGTGGTGTGCCCCAGGGATCTGTCCGTGGTCCGATTCTTTTTAACATCTTTGTTAGTGATATAGCAGAAGGGCTGTCGGGTAAGGTTTGCCTCTTTGCGGATGATACCAAAATCTGCAATAAAGTAGACACCCATGAAGGTGTAGATAACATGAGGAGGGATCTGGCTAAGCCTGAAGAATGGTCTAGAATTTGGCAACTGGGATTTAATGTTAAAAAATGTAAGGTCATGCATTTGGGCTGCAGCAATCCAAGGGAGCAATACAGTATAGGACAGTGATGGCTAACATTTTTGAGCCCGAGTGCCCAAACTGCCGCACAAAACCAAAGAATTTCCTCAAAGTGCCAGCACGTCAATTAAAGCCTCATTTGCATAAGGTGCCTCATTTGCATAAATATTTGCATAATGTTACCATACACTAACTTTTAGTAAACATGCCTCTTAATGAGTATATGGATAAAGAAATACTAAAAGGTTTTCTACATTACTAATAATCCAGTACCAACCGCCAGGCACATTAGGAACTACTACAAACGCTTCACATTTAGTACACATAGCATACCCGCCGTATACTATCAGCACTACCAGGACTCACAAAGCTCCATACTCTAACTATCATAAGGCAAAAGTGATTATATTAATCCAATACATCTCAGAGATCAACAATAAATGACCTTCTTGGGAAAGAACTAGTGTCTATGTCAAATAGGAATTATATATACTGAATACCTCAGCTCATTTACACATGCAGATCAGACCATCACCTTACAAGGAATCACAATTTAAAAACTGGAAGACAATAATTAAACTGGGAACCCCAAAAGCCAAACTTGGAATATACAACAACACTGTAGAAATAAAACTATAAATTAATTTCCTCTTGTACTAAACAAAGCGCAAAAATTAATGATGCACATTTCCCAGAGCTGACATATTCCAGTTAATAAATTCAAAATACAAGAGATATTTTTCTACCTTTTTTGATTTTTTTTTCAGTTGCATTTGTTCCTGCAACTTTTTTCGGGTTTATTCGTGGATAATGCTAACTCTCCATCTGCTGTCCATTTGTCCTTTCTTCAGTATTCTTGTTTTTATTTTACATTCTCTATCTACATCTGCTTTAACAAACTAATCTTTCTCCTTTTTCTCTTTCCTCACTCCTATTTAATCTACTCAAAATTTACACCTCCATCCTCATCCCCACTTATTCTCCCAATACCCGGCCAATTGTAGATTTTTTATCCCTCCCACACAAAATATTTTTCCCCTCTCCATTTTACTCTCCCAGCCCCATCCCATTCTAATCCTCCCCCAACACCAGCTCCCTTCTAGTTCCAGCCTCACCCAGCAGCCATTCCCTTCTAGTACCCTGCATCAGCCCATTTCCAGTCCTAGCCCCCCATCAGCCCATTTCCAGTCCTAGCAACCCCCAACCCAATACCAGTCCTAGCCCCCCCCACCCACCCCCTTCCCGTCCTAAACCCCCATCCCCCCATTTTCAGTTTAAGCCCCCCCTAGAACCCATTACCAGTCCTAACCCCCATCTCCCCATTTCCAGACAGCCCCCATCAGCCCACAGCCCATTAGCAGTCCTACCCCCCAGCCCATTAGCAGTCCTACCCCCCCCCCGCCCGCCCGCCCGCCCATTAGCAGTCCTACCACCCCCCAGCCCATTAGCAGTCCTACCCCCCCCTCCCTGCCCATTAGCAGTCCTTACCCCCCTCCCTCCCGCCCGGCCCTCCCAAGAGCACACCCACCCCCCCCTCCCCCCCCGCCCATTAGCAGTCCTAACCCCCCCCCCCTCCCTCCCCGCCCATTAGCAGTCCGAACCCCCCCCCCCTCCCTCCCTGCCCCCCCATTAGCAGTCCTAACCCCCCCTCCCTCCCTGCCCATTAGCAGTCCTAACACCTCCCCTCCCCTCCCTCCCCCCTCCCCTCCCTCCCTGCCCATTAGCAGTCCTAACCCCCCCTCCCTCCCTCCCTCCCTCCATCCCTTCCCATTAGCCATACCCCCCCCCCTGCCTCCCTGCCCATTAGCAGTCCTAACCCCCCCCT